>JAATLQ010038525.1:26228-120477 GCA_013421005.1 Heliconius erato x Heliconius himera | reverse complement strand
TTTAATAGCTTCCATAGTGATTCAAATGAGCTAAAAGGCACTAACAATTATGGAGAACTGTATATAGGTTTTAGTGTAGATATTATTGCACGAATAACTGCTGACAGGTTGGTGACTATTAATACATAACTTATTTATATATACTTTCACTTATACTTTGCATAAACTATTTTTAAAATAAATTTATTTAAGAGCAACTTAAAAAACGTGTTTACTTTTTGCCACCTACCCTTTTTATCCCACCTACCCTTTTTATCTAAATCTAAGTAAATTTTCTTACATAAAATATTATCAATTTTGTTATAATAGTAACGACTCAAGCGCGGCTTCGTCCGCTTAAACATAAAAATCTCAAACTTAAACAACAAAATCTTTACATAAATTGTAGCCTATGTATTATTTTGATCTTACTGTATCTGTACTGTACTGTAACAAATTGTAAGCTATATTATTTTAAAATTTCATCTAAATCAGTTAAATAGTTCTTGCGTGAAAGTGGATCTAATATCTGTCCTCAAAAACCTCCACATTTAAAATAAAAGATATATTATATTTTTTATATGCCTAAAACAATATAATATAGCAAGTTATAGTGATAAATGTTAGGTATGTGTAGTTATAGTATATATTAAAGCTAGTATTTAAAAAACATTGTAATGATTAAAATAAAGTATTTACGATAAAGTTTAATTATAGTACGATCCCTAACCCTACAAAGTAATAATGTATCCTGCACACAATAAGGTACGCAAAGGGAACCTAGTGTTAAGACACTCCGTTCCCCACTTTCTACCGAATTCTGGAGGCATTGCTTGTTGAGTGACAGAACTCAACACCGCGCTTTGCCTCGACACCAGAGCGAAGAAATGGAAATATAAATGTAAGTAAATATTTCATCTCCTCGAGTGGGGATCGAACCCACAACCAGTCGGTTTTACAGTCACACTTTGTGCCCCTGCGCCATGACTGGCCTCAATAAAGTAATAATTAAAGGCATTTAATTCACTAATGTCTTAATGTCTTGAAAAAAAGGTATTTAATGCCTTAACTATGTTCGTATCAGACACATAAGTATAGGCATACGAAATGATTTCATAAATATTAAGAAAAAACCTAAATAATAATAATAGATATGTATTAATAAGAAAATAAATAATAACAATAAATATGTATTTTCTTCTCACAAAGCTTGGTCTAAATCAGGGGTCCCCAATCTTTTCTTGATCAGGGACCACTTTTATAGAATTCTTGTTAGCAGGAACCACTTTGTAGGTATAATAAAAAAAAAAAATAATTAAACAAAAATTTCAAAGTATATTAAATTTAAATTTCAAAATATTTTATGTTTTACTGAGGAAACAACTTAACTGTAGGCAGACGTTGCTTAAACACCAAAATTTTAAATTATTCGCGGACTATATTTTATCTGCTGCGGACCAGTACTGGTCCACGGACCACTGGTTGGGAACCACTGGTCTAAATGAATAAACATTTAACAAAGAAAGTAATGTGTGAAGGAGATTAATTGATCAATATATACCTCATTATTACAACGAAATTATTATAAAGTATTCTTAGAGATGTTTATTAGATACTAATATGAAATTAATTTTATTCTGAGGTCAGTCGTGGCGCAGGGGTACAAGTGTCTGTAAACGCGACTGGTTGTGTGTTCGATCTCCAATCGAGAAAAAAAAATCTTTATTTAAATTTATATTTTAATTTCTTCACTGGTGTCGAGGCAAAGCGCAGCGTTGAGTTCCGCCACTCAACACGCAATGCCTTCACTGTATTCCGTATATAGCAGGTTAGGCAGAAGAAATCTATTGCTAAAGCTCCATTCCTCACTTTCAACACAATTTTCAAGACATTGTGCGTTGAGTGCCAGAACTTAACAATATAGTTTGTTACCGTAGCAAATGAAAATAATTATTTCTTCTGTGTAGGATTCGAATCTACAACGATCGTGTTTACAGTTGACGCTGTGCCGCTGTGCAAGTATTGTATGCATTGTTTTAACTATATTTATATGAAATTTTTCGAGTAATCAAATATATATATATAGGTATATATAAACATCAGTAATGTAGGTAAATCTTATCAACATTGGTTTTGGAGAAAATACCTAAATAAACATACATATATCCAACAAGTTTAACCCTAATAAAGATAAGCACCATATAATGAGCACTCGACTGGGACTATCCGACCCAACATTCAAGGGTGGCGAAGCGAGACTAAAGTACGAGGAGATCTCAACGAGAAGTTTATATATTTATATTTTATATATTATTATTGAGGCCAGTCGTAGCGCAAGGGTACAAGTGTGTGTAAACGCTGTAAACGCTGATTGTGGGTTCAATTAATTTCCATTTTTTTTTTTCAGCTTCACGCTGTATCCCGCATACAGCAGGGTAGGCAGAGGGAACTTAGTATTTAGACACTTCGTTTCCCACTTCCCGCCAATTTCTGGAGGCATTGCTTGGAGGTTAAGTAAGAGGAGTGTTAAGTGGCGGAACTCAACGCCGCGCTTTCCCCTCGACACCATAGCTATAAATATTTCATCTCCTCGAATGGGGATCGAACCCATAACCAATCGATTTACAGGCACACTTTGTGCCCTGCGCCACGATTGGCCTCAGTCTCCTCAATTTCCAATTTCATCTTTTCATTTTCTCGCCCTGGTAATGAGATTAAGCGCAGTTTTCACAACATAACCCTGCAATTTTTTTTCTTGTCTTTTATCTTATGTATAAGAACTATTGAAAATCATAAACCAATCTGTTTGTTGACCAATTTATACAAAATTTTCTCAAAAATCTTTCTTGGAAGTTTGACAAAGGGATTGGATGAACTACAGCCGAAAGAATAGCCGGGATTTCGTTCAGATTTTTCAACTATCGATCACATATATATATGTAACCAGGTCATCGGGAAAAATAATGAGTACGGAAGAACAAATTACGTCGCTTTTGTTGACTATAACAAAACTCGCTAATACGTAAATATATCTACAAGGCACTGGAAATCTAAGGTGTAAACAGAAAACACATTAGGACCATCAAACAGATATATGAGAACAGTACTTCCAGGGTATAGCTGGAAAAAATTGGAGACGAGTTTCAAATTCAGCAGTCGCGGGTTGGAGTCCCGCTGCGTTCAAATTTTTATACGTTTTCTAAATAAGTAACTAAAAGTATGTCAGAAAGGAATACACAGGAGTATGTTGAGTGTTAAATGAAAAGGCAAATTGAGACTTACCAGAATCAGAAATAACCAGATTGATCGATGTGACCTACAAGATAAAAACACTGCAATTGATATGGACTGGCCATTATGAGATCCAATAAGAAAATATGGACAAGACATACAAATAACCGAATGGCATCCTCGAGATGCGAAACGCCGAAGAGGCAGACAAATAACGCACAGACGCTATTAAGATGATCTGCCCAAAGGATGGAGAAGAGCAACCAAGGACCGGATGGAATGGTCTCGAGGAGGCCTTCGTCAAAATTACAACCTGACTTAGAATGCATGCAATTTGAGTTATATCTACAAGTAAAACTTAAATTATATTGAAATGTTCTTTAAATATTGTAATTAATTGATTGTAAAATATCTGTTCTATTTTAAAGTCAAAGAAATAAAGGCTATTATTATTATTTTTATAACAATAAAAATAATGTAAAATTTTTTACTAAATAACAGTAACACTTCTCACTCACTTCCCTTAAGGTTTCGCTCACACTCGACCTCTAACTTGATTTGAGTGCTCATTTTTTACAACTTACACTTGAAGAGTTCCCTAAATATCTTCACAAAAGACGAAATAAGCCAACGTTTATACTATACCTGAGTCAGTATTTTGAATCATTTTCAATAAATATTAAACGTATATGGACTATTCTTTTCTTTTTTTTTAGCGTTAAGACACTATGTTTCTTTTAAGACTCCCATTCTCCACTCTCCGCCGAATTCTGAAGGCATTGCGTATTTAGTGGCGAAGAAATGAGATTATTAAGCATTTCATTTCCTCGAGTGGAAAGTGAACCCACATCCTGCCGTGTTTATAGTCGCACGATTGTGCTTTTGCACCACGACTGGCCTCAAATAAACATAGACTATAATTTTAATAATTTATTTGAGGCCAGTCGTGGCGCACGAAGTGTGACTGTAAAACCGTCACACTTTATGTGTTGTGGGTTCAATCCCCACTCGAGGAGATTAAGGAGGAAATAGAAATATTTATTTAAATTTATATCTCTATTTCTTGGCTCTGGTGTCGAGACAAAGCGCGGCGTTAAGTTCTGCCAGTTAACACGCAATGCCTCCAGAATTCGGCAGAAAGTGGGGAACGGAGTGTCTTAACACTACGTTCCCTCTGCCTACCCTGCTGTGTGCTTGATACAGCGTGAAGCAATTTTTTTTTTTTTAGTTTTATGCAATTCGTCTTATATTGAATGACATATTGTATGTTGAAATTTTACTTAATTGTTTTTTTGAGTTTCAATTGACGTCAATAAAAACTTTCTTTTTCTTATTAAACATGGCACTCTTACCTTTTTTATCTTACAAACAACATTTACATATGGAGTAAGATTACAAAATTTTTGATTATAACTTTTTTCGAAATTTTAAAACATAAATCTATATTATACCATATCGTGACCACAACCTGGTTTGGATCCCCTTGTTTTTTTTTTTACTTTTGCTACTCAACACGCAATGCCTCCAGAATTTGGCAGAAAGTGTGAGTGTATTAATGGGAACGTAGTGTCCTAGCATTAGAGCCCAAGGTTTCCTTTGGCTCCCCTGTTATGTGTGGATACAGTGTGAAGATAAAAAAATATACATTTTCCTTTATTTTTGACGCCTCTGGCAGTGGGACCTCGTCGGATTGTAAAAGCTATGACTGTGGAGTCGATCTCCTATCTGGGTAAAAAATCATATTTATTTTCAGGCTCTATGTCAAATCTCACCACATAAAATACAGTGTTTACAATTTAGGCGGGAAATAGAGAGTGGAGTGTCAATACACTCGGTTATAAAAGATGTAGGTAAAAATTAGATAATGGCATTTTTCCTTCGAAATAAAGTTTCTTATTGTAAGGATGTTTCCTAAATTGTAAGTATCTTAAACAAATTTGCAATATAGTCATTATGACAAATAATTGTTTTTAAGTTAACCTATACCTCTAACAAAACTTATTCTACGAATGTGTACATTGCCAATATATTACTGTTTCTTAGGGAGAGCCTTGCTCGTGTGATTGTCATTACTTTTCGCTACACTACACTAGCTCAATAGACTTAGACATTTTTATTGTTTCGTACTTTAAAAACAAAAGGAATCCTTATATGAACACTTTCTTGTCCGTCTCTCAAAATCCTTTATCTTGCTCGTGCTAAAATTTATATCAGATCTAAGGTCTCTGAAGAACAGAAAAGCCAAGCTTCTAAGTCAACGCAATCAAAAGATAAGACCATTTATGCAACGTTTTTCCGCATTTTGTATGAAATTCGCCGCGTGATCAAAACCTGTGCCTGTAAGGGTACTTGCCGTGAATATATGGTTGGTTGATATGGAACGGTGGTTATGAAATTTGGCACAAAGTGAGAACTTACAGTACAAAAAAAGGAGACAATTCAAAAAGTGAAAAGTTACAGGTACACATTTTTGATGTACATTTCAGAGTCATTACAAATTTATATTTGATGTTCATTTCATACAAAATGAATGCATGCGATCAATCAGCAAATTTTGTTTGTCAACTTTATTTCGTCACGTAAACAAAACCTAGAGGATATCTTCGGTGGACCATAATTGCATAATGAAATTTGGCAAGAATGGAGAAATTACAGTACAAACATAGGAAAATTCCGTAAAATGGAAACTTATATTTATATTACAGATAAAAAATATTATAAGTTATAGTTTCCGTTGACCTACAATTCTGAAATTGGTACAAAACGATCCGTTGGCGGACCAGACTCGCTCTTGGTCTGTTTTTATTGAGCTTAAAATAGATGGAATAAAAAAGCAGGATCTGAATATCCATTAAGAAAACTGGAGGTAGAACATCTCTTGAGAGAGATCTTTGAATCTGTGCTTTAAGAGATTAAGCTAACACAAAAGGTGCGAAAAGAAAAAATACAAAAGACTCATTGTCACCTACACTGTGAGTTATTTCTTTTAGATCAAAGATCTAGAAAACAAATTATAATAATAATTATTAAGAGATAGATAAGATGCCAGTCCTGGTGCAGGTGTACAAGCGTGCGACTGTACTGCGACAGGTTGTGGGTTCAATTCCTTCTCTGATGTAATGGAATATATATGCACACAACGCCTCTAGAATTCTGCGGAAACTGGAAAAATAAACTCATTTAATATTTTAAAATTTTCCGCATGTATCCATGTAGTTATATTTCGTATTATATAATTATGAGATATTATGGGTTGAGGAGTAGAACTGAACAATGTTATTTTTTCTTGACCAAGGGAGTAATAGTAAATGAAAATAGATAAATAATCAACACTATGAGTGGATCATCGAGCACTACATTGAATAAGAACGGACTAAGAGCCGAGCAATGGTAAACCAGGGCTCTCCTTTTTTTCCCTGTACGCCTACATCAAAGTTCTGAGGGCAAAAATGGCATCCATAGTGTCCGATCCTGGATGAAATTCATATTGAAACTCAGAGATAGTACACTCTCGGCGGAGCCCGAGGTCTAATTCTGAGACATCATTCTGATGTGATTCATAAATTTAAGGCCTCTATAACTACCACAATCTTGAATTCTGCCCTTTCCTTGTAAATAGGGGTAATAAAGTTAAGCCGCCACTAGTGTAGCATCTTTCCAGTGTTCAAGATATGGTTAAAAAGGTCAGTAAATAAGACCACACCAAGAGAGCCTAATGATTTCCACGCTTCGATCGGGATATCGTCAGGTCCCACTGCGTTTCCGTTCTTCATGCGTCGAAGTACGTGTACAATTACAAGTTTCGTCAAGGGTTATTGGAGCAATAAGTCCAAAGTTAGGCTATGGCGTGACGTGACGTCGTGACGTGACGAAGACTGCATGTATGCTGAGAGTTCAGCAACACTTGGGAGGTAGCTTCTCCATCTCTTCTTCACAAATGTCTTCAGAGGAGCGTACCCTGGAAATCATAGACGCAAAGAACGCAAAGCCATTTTGCAATATCTTTTGTCGCTTTATCCCGAACGTGCCAGATTGTAAATTAGCTTTTGCCTGTCCATAGTTTCAATTGATCATATAGTGTTGATAAACTTTCACTACACGCTCTGACTACAGCTCTAGCAGCTTAATAATTTATATTATATAATATATATACAAACGAAAAATACGGAGTGTCTTGACCCTGGGTCCACCTTGCCTAACCTGTTTTTTACCTATCTTTCATAATGCAGCAAAGAAATATAAATTGCTTTGATATTTAACAGCTCTTTTCTATATTTTAAGTTTAATTTATTATAATAAAAGTATAAAGCTAATATTACTGTATTCGTAGAACTATATCGATCCAATACCCTAATAAACTTACAGTTATCGGGGCACAGCGAGCCGTCGAAGCCACACTTGGGGGTGTCCGGAGGAGGAGTAGTTCTACCGCCCGCCCAATGTATGGGACGATTTTCAACGAACTGCAAGGAAGAATTGGCCGCTACGTAGGTTGCGACGACCTGGACAAATAGAAAAAGGAATAAAAATAAAAATTAAATCAGTTTCACGCTGTATACCGCACATTGCAGGGTAGGCAGAGGAAATCTAGTGTTAGGACACTCCGTTTTCCACTTTTATGCTTAGTCTTGATACCACAGCAAAGAAATGAAAATATAAATTTAAATAAATATTTCGTTTGCTTGAGTGCGAATCGAGCCTACCACCAGTCGCGTTTACAGTCACACTTTGTGCCCTTGTGCCATGCATCGCTGTGATGTTTACATTTAAATTTGAATAGGTATACTTTTATAGTTTTAACGTATTGCGCATCTCGACAATATGGTGTAAGTTTTAACCATACCAATAGTTGTACGTTCAATGTGGTTATTTTATTTCGTATTTGTTTAGGCAAATCCACGTAATTTTTATACTCTTTCCTAAAATATTATTATTAAAAAACTAAATTAATTTTAAAACTTACAATTCAATTTGTAACAACCATATAATATAAACTAACGTAACTTTTAATTTCGTTATAAATAAATACCAAATATATCGAAATAGTTAAGTCTATTAAGTTCTTCTAAATACATCTTATCCTAATAAGAAAAGTTCGTCATAAAAGACATCCATTAAGTAAAGTAACATTGACTTATGAGATAATAGTGGAATAACATCTTAATAATATTAGCGAAAACTCCTATACACGTAGTAAGAAACCAATGTGGGTCAATATGGAGATATAAAAAAAACCTATAAATCTATATTCGGATAAAAGATAAAATTTTTAACATTTTTAAAGTGTTATTTTAAAGTGTATTCCACACTAAGGAAAGAAAAATACTTATTTAGAAAACGTATAAAAATTAGAGCGTAGCGAGACTTGAACCCACGCCTCCTGGAAACCGACCAGACGCTCTTCGTAGCCATTCGTTCTCATCAATCGTAGTCGATTTTTTTTTTATTTTAGTATATTTCTTTCCTAAGGATAAAATTATTAATTCGAAACGTACTTTGATACACCTTTATCTACCATTGTATGTAATTGTTATATTAAAAAGAACAACTGTTGATTTTCTTGCTGGCTCTTCTCAGCATAACTGCTTAGTGTGCGTGATAGCCTAAGGTGATGAGGCTGTTATTGCGCAGGTCCATTAGTATGTGACTGTTTACGGCTGTGAGTTCGATTCCCAATAGGGAAAATGAAATAGGTATTTAATATTTTCATTTCCTCGCTCTGTTAACAGGACAAAGCTGGACATTGAGTTCCACCACGACACAATGCCTCCAGAATTTGACGGAAACTGAGGAACGGTCTTAATGGGAACGGAGTGTTTTAACACTGCGTACTCAAGTCCCCCCTGCATAGCCTGTTATTTAAAAAAAAATGCTAAATCATACCAAATCCATAGATTTGTATCCCATAAGACACTGACAATCTATTTTTCACATTATATCACAAATGTTGTATATTACAAGAAGAAATTGAGTATTAAGAAGATCAAAATATTACTTTCAAAACTTAATATAAAATATATAAAAGCATCTTTTAAGAAGAAATATTTTAACATTAACTTCCAAAAATGTTCCTTCTTATACCAAAATACATAACTATTAAAAAGCCAATTCTTTTTTTTACGACCAGAGATAAAAACGCGTGCACACGATTCAAGACATATCGAAGTACTAAAAAAAATATTTCTAAATCATTTATACTTACGCAATTTTCTGATTTTGTAATAATGTGCAGATATTTACTGTAGTGATTGTGGCAAAGTTGGACTAAAAGTTGACCTGTGGGTCCGAGTCCCATTTGTGGGAATAAATTACAAGAAAGTTTTCTAGTTGACTTACGCCCATTATTAATAATCTATCTTCTACGTCAATCTTCGATTGTTGCATATATTTATCCAATCTAGAGATAGGATAGATATATGAAACAATCTAAGATTGACGTTGGAGATAGGTTATTAATATTGGGCGTTAGACAAAATACAATGTGAGTGAAAATTTAAAAAGGGCTGGTTTATGTATAAAAAAAAAACAATATTTCTTAGCAAAAGTACATATATATATTTTTGGCTTCACGCTGTTAATCCAGCACATTACAGGGTAGGCTGAAGGAATCTATGAACCTACTATTAAGACAATCTGCCCCTATTAAGACATTTCCGTTCCCCATTTCCCGCCAAATTCTAAAGACATGGCGTGTTGAATGGCTGAACTCAACGCCGCGCTTTGCTGCGACCTTACGTCACGTTATATTATGTAATTATTTAAATATTTCCAACGAGTATCCTCGATTTTTTTTAATAAATGATGTTTGTCATTATTTAAAGATATTTTAAGTTATTAATCATTACCGCTCAGCTCGCAGCATCATGGCCATTACGTTATTTATGTTTTTATTAAAATTGATATTTTTGGTTTCATTCTAATATGATATGCTTATACTGAGAAATAAAAATGTTTAATGAAGTGAGAGTGTGTAAAAAGTGACCTTTTTTTCTATGAATTGTAAAAAAAATGTTAAAATACACTAAAAAACGAAAAAAAGAAAGGGAAATAAAGTTCTTAATATAAAAAAAATACCTAACTGTTTAAAATGAAAAAAAAAGTAAACGTAACAAAAAAAATTGTATTAGAATAAAAAGTTATTACTGAGAAAAAACTAAACAAAACCTGTTGTATTATCAATATTATCAATCTAAAATAAATAATTCAAATCAAAAATGACACGACGTGTACTACCAAAATAAAACAAAACAAAATGCTCTTATCCTTTGACTGTGGATGTCAAAATATTGTAACATTTTAATGGACACGAGGGTTCATGGACTACTACTAAAAAATAAATCTTATAACATTGTTAAGCTACTTACCTGTAAGTTTACACTTTACCAAATATAAATAACAAAAAACATTACATATTTAGAAAACGTATAAAAATTTGAACGTAGCGGGACTCGAATGCGCGCATCCTGGAAACCGACGTGCCGCTCTGACCACTAAGCCAAACGGTCTGATAAAGCTACGTCAAAATTTTTATACGCTTGTTACAACTTATTTATGTTGTTAGCATACCACATTTCCTAAGTGTGGAATAACACTTTAAAAATTTAATGTCAAATTTAAAATTAAAATTCTTACATAGGTCCAATATGCATAATACAGTCCTTATAATGACAGTCCTTGTACAATAGTTTAGAACAATTAAGAGATATTAAGAAGAGAAGGTTAAGAAGCTTGACCAAAACTGACACAAGCGATATATTTTTGCCTGCCATTGTGACGGGGATGATGACCTTGAAGGTCGCTTTAAAGCAGAAGTATTTGGTTCAATATTCTTCGACATTCTTTCTGAATGCGTACCACTCAAAACAAAAACGATCGCAATCAGATATTTTCATATGGAAATCATAGACACGGGTCTCAAATACCACGTTTAATATTTAAAACAATATAATTGATTAAATTTGCAGCTGGCGGCGTAATTTCTGACGTTTTGTCACAAAAACTGTAGCTACAGATCGTTTTAGCGAGCGAAGCGTGCGGGAAAGTAGAGTGCATATGATTTTTGCAAAGAAGAGCGGCCAATAAGACCACGAGTCAATCGTTAAAAGTTAATCTTAGCGAGAGTAGGCAAAGGAAACCTAATGTAAAGACACATAAATATTACAATATTACGTACACTGCACGGCTCGTAAGCCTCTAAGATTCAAATCTATCATAGATTAAAATCTAAAATTATTTATTATAAAAGTAAAGTACAATATCAATCTAGATGAAATGCCCAAGGTGAGAATATTTTTTTCTGCTCTACGCTGTATCCAGAATACAGCAGACAGAGGGAACTTGGAAACTTAGTGTTAAGACACTCCGTCCCTATTAAGATACTTCTGTACCCCACTTTGCGCTGAAGAGGCTTGCGTATTGCGTAGCGGAACTCAACGCCGCTCTGTGCCTCGTTACCAGAGCGACAAAATGTGACTCATAAGGTTGAGCCAGCACACGCCATATATGTAAGCGTTCAAGAAGCCCATTTCCGGTAACCGGTTTTAAAATAAGATAATTCCTGGAATGAGAAAAAAAGTAACCTATGTACATCCCAAGACCCTCGTGTATCTCTATATGAAATTTTATCACAATCGGCTCAGCGGTTTGGCCGTGATTATGTCACAGACAGAAAGACTTACTTTCGAATTTATACTTTATTACTATAGATTTTCTATAAATATACATTTTAGAATGTCTAAAATGTACAGAAATAATAGAATTAAATCGATCTATCAAATGCCGAACGCAATTAACAGGCCTGTACTTTCAATTTGTGCAGTGTACAGCCATAGCTAAAAGGTACTACTAGAACTCTATTTTGCGTAATTGATTTAATTATTTAAATGATATTCAGCTCCTGTTTTAGTGCAATAAATTAATATATAATAAAATATTTTGACATTGTAATTAGATAGTGACATAATTTAATGTCACTATCTAATTACAATGTCAAAATGAAGAACCAAATCAAATAAATAATAAATAAATTAGCATCACGCTGTATCCCGCACACAGCAGGATAGGCAGAGGAAACCTAGTTTTAAGACACTCCGATCCCCACTTTCTGCCGAAGTCTGCAGGCAGTGCGTGTTGAGTGGCAGAACTCAACGCCGCGCTTTGTCTCGACACCAGGGCAAAGAAATAGAAATATAAATTTAAGTAAATATTTCATCTCCTCGAGTGGGGATCGGATCCACAACCAGTCGGTTTCACAGTCACAACTTGTGTCCCTGCGCCACGACTGGCCTCAAGAACAAAATGAAAGAATTATGAAATAAAAAATAGATGTCCATGTATACCTCATTCATTAGAGAATGCTAATTTATTTAAATTTTTTGTCGAAGGAACTTGTTTTATGTTAGGTATTATAATCTATATTTACGATCTATTTTGGAAAAATCGCGATCCAAGGCGATACTAATACAGAAAGAAAAAAAAGCTAATAAATATTTTATTTCACATTTAAATTAATTACAATCGTTTGTATGTGAATGCTCCATATGTGACAGAAAATAAAAAAGATAAGGAAAATTCAACAATTTATTTGCCTTTTTACATTTTGAAATCTTACTTATGGACATTTATATGTAAGTGCGTATAAACATAATGATTGTGTGCTCAATACCCATTTAGAGATATTATAGCTTTACGCTGTATCCTGCATATAGCAGAAAAGGCAGAAGGAACCTGGAGACCTAGTGTTAAGAAACTCTTTTCCCATTAAGACACTTCTGTCCTCCACTTTTTGCTGAATACTAGAAGTATGTGAGTGGCGGAGCTCTACGCCGCGCTTTGTATCGTTATCAAAGCAAAGAAATGTATTTTTTTATTAAATACCCCCGAGTGGGAATCAAACTCACAACCGGAGTTTTTACAATCGCACGCCCAAGCGTGCCACAACAGCTTTAGGGGAATTACTTATACTAATATTTTCGCTCAGACAAAGCACGGCGTCCTGCCAATCGTCGTGGAATTGGTCGGAAAGAACGGAGAGTCTAGACACTAGGTTATCTCTTCCTGCCAGCTATATGAGGAATAAAACGAAAGTGTAAAAAACCCGAACCGAAGCTTTTTTATTACAACCTAATATAATCAACGCTATCATGTTTATTTGAAATAATCATTAAATTTAATTTAAATAAATATATTTATCCGATTTACATAATGAAATCGATAAAATATACGGTAGTTTGAGATTACAGCTTCAATACATGTGAAATGTATTAATTTTATAATATCTGAAAGTGTTATTGACGCTGTGAAATTTAAAACGATATTTGATAAAAAATTTGAAAGTAACCAAAACACGAATTCATAGTTTTCTCGCAAAGGCAAAGGCTTGTGACTGAGAGCTCGTCGGTTGTGGATTCGATTTCTACTAATTGATATTAAAAGTTTAATATTTTCATGTTTTTGCTTTGGTAACTAGGTAAAGCGCGGCGTTGAGTTCCGCATTCAACACGCATACGTTAAATAAATCGTCGGAAAGTGAGGAACGGAGCTTGGGATGTGAAACTTGATCATACCAGTAGAAGCTACATACAATTTTTAAGGGCATTATAATACTTATAAAATTATTTTTTTCAAGATAACTCTGCTAACGTATTTTGTTTTTTAAATTATTAAATTTAAAGCTTCAAAGTAAAATCCTAACCTATCGTACAATATATATAGCAGGGAAGGCAATGGGCACCTAATATTAAGACACTCTGTTCCCCTTCTTCCGCCCAATTTTGGAGGCATTGCTTGTTGAGTGGTAGAACTCAACGCCGCGCTTTCGTTTACTATTATAATAATTCTTATTTTAATTTTATACAATTTAAATTTTATGAGGAGGAATGTTTGATTTAAAAGAAACTTTAAAAGTACTGCTTATTTATCCGAATAGCACAGTAATAGCCCACAATTTATGTAAAAAAGGTTAATAAATTGGATATAATATAACTATAAGCTTGGGCAAAAGGAGATGCGCGTCGGTTGCTAATGTTAGATATAGCTTTCATATAGAACAGGGAGAGAAAGAGGGGGGGGGGGAGAGAGAGAGAGAGAGAGAGAGATGTATGTAATATGAAAAATCCGATCCGATTTTTATATACTTGTATGTAACAAATATATAAAAATACGCTTTGCTAATAGATTTTCCATAAGTAAATATAAAAATAAATATCTTATATTATTATAGTTAATATAATATAGACAATTTATGTAATTCAATATATTTTTAGGCTTTCAATATTTAACTGTAAAATACCATCCACTGCGTCGTTGGTCATAGATTCAATACCCAAAGTTTTTTATCTAAAATAGTTCCAAAGATTAGGTTTACTGTATATTAACTCTAAAGTTAAATAAATAAGAAATGAATCTGTTTCATACTGTATTCCGCATATAGTAGGTATGGTAGGCAGTTTTGGCGGATTGACGGAACTCAACGCCGAGCTTTTGCCTTGAAGAAATGAAAATATTTATAAATAATAATTCATTCCCCAGATTGGGGATCGAACTCACAACCGTCGCGTTACAGTCACGGCCTTCGTACCCATGCGCCACGACGGTCTCGGAATAACTTTACCTCTACAGTTAAATGCAATAAATTTGATTTAAATGAAATGTTATTTCCAAGTAAATAATTCCTTACAGAGTTTCAAGATTTACTCCAAATACGAGATACCGTTTAAATAGGGCAAGAGATATCAAAACACTTTGGGTGTATTTGAAGTTATACAAACCTTTGCCCTTTTCAATGTATCCTATTTTCCCCGACTGCGTCGAAGCCTAAAATAAGGGTTATGTTTTTAAAGCGTATGTATGTATGTATGTCCGTTCCTGTGGTTCAATTTAACTTTTAAACCAGTTAACCGATTCTGATTAATGATACGTTGTTCATCGTTCGTTAAGTAGCGGAACTCAACGCCGCTCAATGCGAGAGCGAAGAAATGAAGAAATTAAATATTTCATTTCGGATCGAACCCACAACCTGTCGCGTTTACATTCACACTCTGTGCTCCTGCACCACGACTGGCCTTTCTATTTTTCTCTTCTTTTTATGGACATATTTTTTATAAAATTTTTCATAAAACTCAAATACAATATTCTTACTTTTATCACTTTTATAAGAGTAAAACGATTTTTCATGGCACAAATCCTTGAACTTAAAGTTTGGAGACTTCTAAAAGAAAGAAAGAACGTTAAATATGCCGAGTTTGTTGTTGACATCCAAATACATATAAGCTCAAACAAGTCGAAAGTCGAGATGAAATTCTATTGGAGAGCATTCTCAACAGATATTGTACGACAAGACTTTATAAGACTTTATATGGTCGCATTATGAACAAGGAGAACCGACGTTGTAACCTAAGTATGTCATTACGGATCTATTCAATGTAGTGTGATAGTATATGTTTAAATAAAAAATAAATCAGCTTCACGCTGTATCCCGCACACAGCAGGGTAGCCAGAAGGAATCTCGTGTTAAGATACTCTGTTCCCCACTTTCTGTCGAATTCTGGAGGCATTGCGTGTTGAGTGGCAGAACTCAACCAGTCGGTTTTACAGTCACACTTCGTCGCCGCTGCGCCACGACTGGCCTCAGAATATATTTTATTTTATCAAACACCATATTTGGTGTCCTTTTGATATATACATATATCTTTTTTTAAAAAAAAAACCTTAGCATTTTCTCACTTTAGCACCGTGCAGGAGATCACGGTTTTGTAGATAAGGAAATTAAAAGTATCCTAGTCGGTTTCCAGGAGGCGCGGGTTCGAGTCCCGCAACGTTCAAATTTTCATACGTTATCTAAATAATTATTTTTCTTTCCCAGGTGTAGATTAAAAAAAATGATAAAAAATTAGAAGTGCCTTGTACTTGCGAATTGCGAACCGAGTAAGCATAATATACCTCTTTGAAATGCGCTTTACCGCTCGCGTCCACTATTTGAGATCCTAACCTACGAGTACCTTATAATTTTTTTAAATAATCCTACTTTGAAATACGTTCTAGAATTTTTTTAGCTCCAGTTACAGCTTGATACATATCCTGCTATGTGCGGGATACATCCTGCATATAGCAGGATTGGCAGAGGGAAGCTGGGAAATAAGACTCTCCGTTCCCATTAAGACACTTCCCTTCCCCACTTTCTGTTAGACCGAGACCGAGAGTCAATTTTTGTAACAGAAAAACTTAGCCAATTAAAGAACAAAATATTATCAATTTCTTTAGCTCCACGCTGTTTCCCAATTATAATAGGATAGGCAGTGGAAAACCTACCTTCAGTTTCCGCCTAATTTTCGAGACTTTGCGTGTTATGTGACAGGACTTAGCCCCACGCTCCATCTTGTTACCAGAGTGAGAAAATCCAATTAACTCTTTCCCCCGAATGGGAATCGAATTCACAACAGTCAGTGAGACATCGTGCCACCGCGATGGTTTCCAAATTATCTAAAAACTTGCGACCAGCTCGCGGCTTCGCCCGCTTAAATTTGTGAATTAGTTGTTTGTACAGGGAAGTACAGGGAATTACGTTCCGGTTTTAATAAATAATGTATTAAGATTTCTAAAGTGAAAATAATTCAAACAATAGGGTGGTATTTTCGATTTTCATTAAAAAATATATTATTGGGGGCATTTAACAAAGTAATAGAACTAGAAACAATGATAAATATATTAATATAGCCTATGTTGGTCAGTGAAGATGCAGCTTTCAAATAGTGAAAGAATTTCTGAAATCGGTCCGGTAGTTTTTGTGTGAAAACAATACAAAAAAATACAAATCTCTGCTCTTTATAACATTAGTATAGATATAGACTATAATATTACCACAATTCATATGCAAGTACCTATATATGAGTGCATACAATGTTGAACGTATTATGGTATCGGAATAAACTCCCAAGGTAAATAACTTATTTGTGTACATGAAGGTTATATTTCAGTAGAATTAAAAAAATCATAAAAATTTCAATACTATTTTAAGTATTTAAAAAAATATTACAGTTATTTTTTTTATGTTTTGTTGTAAAATTTAGGGTTCGTTGACAGTAAAAAAAACATTACAATTAGTTTTGCTATTTAGACGAGGTAAATAGAATTCAACAAGGCATTATTCTATAGGTAGTATATATAAATATGCTCTATAATATAAATTTATATATTTTTTAGTTTCATCCCGCAAATAAAAACTAAGTATATTCGTAGTCAAGTATAGCATATTTTTTTTTGTCATATTATATAACGCGCAACAGGGTTGGCATAGGGAACCTAATGCTAAAATACTCCGTTTCCCGTTTTCCGACTTCTGGAGGCATTGCGTGTTGAGTGGCGGAACTCAACGCTGGACTTCGCCTCGACACCAGAGCGAAGAAATGATAATGATATTAAATATTGCACTTGATCGAACGGAATTGAACCTATAACTACTACTACTAACCTATACCACGTTTACAATCACACTTTATGCCCCTGTGGCACAACTGGCTCCTAAGTTTAACAGCAATATAATAAAAGCTTACTAAGAAATTAATTTAGTCTTGCAGTAAATTTAGAAACTTCCATATCACATATCGCTCGTCTAATAATACAAAGCTAATGTACTAAGGTGCAATCCAGCGCTTGTTCCTGGAAATATAGTCGCTTTACTCTACTGAGAACAGCTTAATATAACTGACAAGTATATTGCTATCACTAATACGGACATATTAATTCTAGTAGTATTCAAATTTACTATCACGTCCTCGCTATCTCTGTATTTGAGCCGGTTGTGGCGCAACGGCGCAGCATATGACTGTTAACGGGACGATTCTAGGTTCGATCCTCGCCCTGGTAACAAAGCACGGTTTAGAGTTCCACCAAACAACAGGCAATATCTCAATAATCGCTGCAAGCATTCGTATTCAAAACAAAAATTTGAATTAATTTTACATTTGAATTTGATTTAATTTTACATTTGAACTTGATTTCTAGAGATAAGTTCATGTTTCATTTAACGATTTAATTGTGAATAGGCTCACACACTGTTTCCTGCATATATAAGCAGAGGGAACCTGGAAACCTAGTGTTAAAACACTCTGTTCTTCATTTAAACATTGCCGTTCTATCTAAATTTATTTTTTTATAAAAATTGGTGCCGATTTAATTTTTTTTTCATAAGAACTATAACCCACTACATTAATTTAAATATCAATGTAATTTTTTTGTTCTACATATACGTTAATATAAGTTGTTATAAGTTTATAATTATTAAGTTTTATATTTTTAAGCAAAAAAAAGTATAGCGATGAAACATCACAATGTAACATTTTCTTACGTATCTATTGTTAAATTTCCAAATGACGTGACCCTTCAGTTCAAGCACGTGCTTGTATTCTCACGCCCTTAGCGAATTCAGGAGCAAAGGAAACATTAAAGATATTTTATACTCTGTATGGATATGTGTAAGAAACGATTTTTGTAATATTAAAGACATTTATGTGAACTTGAGCTTGGCCTAATTCGGGGGAAAGGGGGAACGGAGTGTCTTAACACTTGGTTCCCTCTGCTTACCTTGCCGCATGTGGGATACAGCGTATTATTGCGTTATTTAACTGAAATATATCCTCCATCTATACCAATAACTTATTTACATATATTTATTCCGATACATAATACGATCAACATTGTATGCAACCAATATAGAAATGAGGCCTGTCGTGGCGCAGGGGCACAAAATATGACTATAAAACCGACTGGTTGTGAGTTCGATCCCCACTCGAGGAAGTTAAATATTTACTTAAATTTATATTTCCATTTCTTCGCTCTGGTTTCGAGGCAAAGCGCCGCGTTGAGTTCTGCTACTCAACACACAATGCCTCCAGAATCTGGCAGAAAGTGGGGAACGGAATGTCTTAACACTAAGTTCCCTCTGCCTACTCTGGTATGTGCGGGATACAGCAGGGTAGGCAGAGGGAACCTAATGTAAGACACTCCGTTCCCCACTTTCTGCCGAATTCTGGAGGCATTGCATGTTAAGTGGCAGAACTCAATGCCGCGCTTGGCCTCGACACCAGAGCGAAGAAATGGAAATATAATTTTAAGTAAATATTTCATCTCCTCGAGTGGGGATCGAACCCACAACCAGTCGGTTATACAGTCACACTTTGTGCCGCTGCGCCACGACTGTCCTCTAATTTATTATCTAATAAAGAAACTTCCTCGTGAATAGCATTCTTTCAACTAACACTTCTTTCAGCATTCAATACTTTATCCAATAGTGAAGAGATAGCATCTGAAAGTTAGCTTGAGTTTTCTCATTACTAAATCGTTAAGAAATCGTTAGAAATTCTACGTGGCAGGTATCTCAAGAAGTCAAGTTTTAAGTTTTTTTGTAAAAACAAAAACCCCACCTGCATCAAACTGCATCGGGACCTATAAGCAATTCTTCAATCAATAAAATCTTTACCGGGAACCCCGCATAATTTAAAGAGGTCCCGACTGTTAATCCTAATAAACTATTGGGCTTGTTTATTTTCTTTTTCAGGACTGCTAAGGAAGGGTTATGTTTTTTGCGCGTATCTTGTATGTATGTAATATTCTTTATTACCTCGTATCTCCAGAACCGCTGAACGGATTTACATATTTAAGATATCGTTAGATTCGTATTAGCAGCCCAAGTGTTCTTATATAGATGACGTTAATAAAAAATAATCATGGCGGCTGTGGTACGCCATTGTACTTAGTAAAAAAAAAAAATTCGTTTCGAATACTACAATATGGGTATCAAATTCAAGAGCACAATTTTAGAATTTCAAAAAGGTATATCATGATTATCATTACCATAATATATTCTAACAAAAAAATGAAAAATAAAAAAATATTTGTAAAAACTAAAAACCCCGACTGCAGCAAACTAAAAAGAAAATAAACAAGCCCAATAGTTTATTAGGATTAACAGTCGGGACCTATAAGTAATTCTTCAATCAATAAAATCTTTACCAGGAACCCCGCATAATTTAAAGAGGTCCCGACTGTTAATCCTAATAAACTATTGGGCTTGTTTATTTTCTTTTTAGTTTGATGCAGTCGGGGTTTTTGTTTTTACAAATATTTTTTTTAGTTTGATGCAGTCGGGGTTTTTGTTTTTACAAATATTTTTTCGACTACGCGTTAACAGTCAGATGCTATGCCATTTCGATATGACCGTTCTAAAAAGAAAGCACAATACGGGTAAGCAGAGGTGATGATGATGATGATGATGATGGTGGTGATGATTACAGCAATATATCAGTCAGGGATAGTATATCCTCCTGAGTGGAGTAAAGTGACTCTATTTAAAGTAGCACTGGATTACACCTAACTAAGTTACCTCAGTACATTATTAGATACAATATATGATATGGAAGTTTCTAAATTTACTGCAAGACTAAACGAATTTCTCAGCAAGTTAACTTGCTTTGTTCCTGTTTAAGCTTAGAGGTCAGTGTTGTGTGCAAAGTGTGACTGTAAAAGCGACAGACAGTGAGTGAGGTTTCCACTTGGTGATAATAATTGGTTTTAATTTCCTAAGTGGATTAATACTTTAAAAAATTAAAAATATATATATTTAAAAAATAGCATTCTCTCTTGGAAAACTAACCTTAAGTAATTATTTTTTTTAAATCTTTGGGTAGCGGAAATTTGTAAAAATCTCCCTACAGAGATGCTAACAACATAAAAAGGTTGTAACAAGCGTATAAGAATTTTGAAGTAGCTCAATGAGAACGTATTAGTTGGTCAGTCCGTTTCGACAGTTTCCAAAAGAGGTATGGGTTCAAAACGTTTATACGTTTTCTCAATAAGTGAGGAAATATTTAATATTTTTATTTCTTCGCTCTGGTGTCAAGGCAAAGCGCGACGTTACGCCACTCAACACATAATGCCTCCAGAATTCGACGGAAGATGGAGAACGGAGTGTCTTAACACTAAGTTCCATCTGCCTCTACTGATATGTGCAGGATACAGCGTTACAAAAAAAAAACTAGTTGAAATCTATAATGATAAGATTAGGGTCGCAATGAAAAGGGACTGGTCGTTTTAAAATATCCTATCCCGGGACGTGATTCAGTCCCATGTGAGGTTGTATGTAGTTTTGGGTGACATAAACGTTGGCTACGTTGATAAAGGGTAATATATTTGACTACGGATATAGTAGAGAGTTCTAAAGCCCTCCTTAAATTCTTATTTTGTAGTTGAAACAGATACATATATTAAAAATTTGTTAAACTAAGGTAACGTGATTTAAACTGTTTGTATGCAAAAAAAAATACAATTGCAACGAAACAGACTGAATTGATTGAATGAACTGTTAGTGAGTTTTTTTTTCATTTTCTAATATATCTTATATTTGTTTTAAAATTAGTAAAATTTATTATGAAATTTTGTGTATTTTTTTAGCTTTACGTTGTATCCCGCATATGGCATGGTTGGCAAAAGGAACCTCCATTCCCCACTTTCCGTCGAATTATTGAGGAATAGAATTTTGGGTAAAGGAACTCAACGCCGCGCTTTCCCTCGTTACATTAAATAAATAATAGTACATTCTCCCGAGTGGGAATCCAACCCATAACCGTCGATATTACAGCTACATGCTTGTGCCACTGCACTATGACAGCCTCTTTCTTAATCTTAAAGAAATAAATTCGTTTCAATTTACCTTAAATATTAACGTCTAAATCGACTATTACTTCAGTATAATAACACTTTTCCCATTCAATCTAACATTATTTTCTTATCACAAAATAAGTAATAAGCATAACCTTATACATAAAAGATAATTAGATAAGAAATCTCTAAGTATATATACTGTATAAAGGAGAAATGTCTTTTAATAAAACAAAGTGCTTCTGCCCTACACGATACTGTACTAACAACGCTTAATTGTACGATGTATCTTAGCCAGTGATTCCTAAAGTTGACTAATAGTAAAAAAAATTAAAAATTAAATCAGCTTCACGCTGTATCCCGCACACAGCAGGGTAGACAGAGGGAACCTAGTGTTAAGACACTCCGTTCCCCACCTTCTGCCGATTTCTGGAGGCATAGCGTGTTGAGTAATGAACTAATGTTGATTAGTAGTCTTTAATTGATATTTTCATTTCCTCGCTCTGGTAACGAGACAAAACGCGGTGTTGAATTTCTTCACTAAATACGCAATACCTCTAGAGCGCGGCGGAAAATGTGGAATGAAAGTGGCTTAATGGGAACAGTGTATCTTAAGACGAATTTATCAGGTTCCCTCTGCTTACCCTGCTGTATGCGGGATACAGCATTAAGCTAAAAAAATACAAAGTTTGAGAAACGCTATCGTAAGCAATATAGTCTATAAGGAACATTGTTAACAAATGAGGTCATTATGACGGGGCAAGTAGCTTAATTGAACATACATAAAGGGGTTGAACCTATTTACGAATAAGGAAGTAGCCATTAACTTTATAAACTAAAGTGCCTGAATGTATGTGGCAGGGTAATTTTGCACATTTATTCTTCTCAGGTGTCTCTGGAATGTTGTAGTGCTGGTACAATGTACAAGGTAGTTGCAGGTTCGTATCTAAGCAACAATTATTTATAAAAACTCACGTTTTTTGGGTATCTTCCAAAACATAAGAATATATGAATTTTGATTTAACTTGATAAGTATGGGTTAGTGGTAAGGCAGCTTGGGCGGTTTTTAAGTTTCTTCAAGCATTACCAGAGCAAATAATAGAAACGATTAAATACTTATTTAGAAAACCGATAAAAAATTTTGAACGTAGTGGGACTCTAGCCCGCGCCTCCTGGAAGTCGAAGAGGCTCTGACCACTAAGCCATACGTTAAAATTTTTATACGTTTTCTAAATAGGTATTTTTCTTTCCTAAGTGTGGAATAACACTTTAAAAATGTTTAAAAACTATTAAATATTTCATTTCCTCGAGTGGGAATTAAACCCACAATCTAGTTTACAATTGCCCGCTGTGTCCTACGCCACAACTGACCTCCCCAATTCACGCTAAAATCTATTTATAATAACAATAAAAGTACAAGAAACCGACGGACAATGATAATAAAAAAGAATAATACCAAGTTCTCTTGAAAATAAAAAATAATTAATTTAACGGTTACTTAGGTATATCATACTGTAGATTAATAAGATCGTTAATGAAAGATGAGAAAAAAGGTATTATTTCACGGAAAAACTGTAAACCGCTCTTTTTAGGGTTCCGTACGTCGACAGGATAAAACGGAACTCTTATAGGATCACTTTTTGTCCGTTCGCCCGACCGTCTGTCAAGACGATTTATTTCGAGAGCGCGTGGAGGTTTCAAGCTAAAATGAATACCAAATATTAGGTCTATGGCTTCTTGAAGCACAGAAAAAAATCACCAACCAAAATATGCTAGCATTTATGCATCGATTTTGATGCATTTTCTATGAAATTTTGCCTAGTAATCAAAACCTAAAGGGTATGTTCCGTGAACGTATAGATATAAAATTGGAATTTGAATATTATAAACTTACATTTGTAGTTTATTTTATACAAAATGAATGCATATCCCTAGCAAAATTAAATTCGTCAACTTTTATAAATTGTACTTCCCTTCGACCTACAATCCTGTTATTGGTACGGAAGCCTCGGTAGGCGAGTCCGACTCGCACTTAACCGATTTTTTTTGTTGTTAGCTAATTAGAAAATGGCTGCCTTACATTAAAACTGTAGGGTAACATAATTTATTAAATATAAACGAGAATGAAAGGAAATTTGGTTTTCGTAAAGCCTTTACACGTTCGCTTTGGTTTTGCGACGTTGATTTTTAATCATAAATTTATTTTTTAATTAATTTTCAGTCTTAAAAAGGAAATTGTATTTGTTAAATTAAATTTTGTGGTAGAATTTTCTCATAAGAAAAGAGTATAATAGGTCGAGAAGAGGCTATCGTCCGTCGTCTCTTGGTGGCACAAACGTAACGGTTGTAGGTTCGATACCAAGTCAGGGGTAGGAATTATTATTAATTATTATTTTCATTTCTTCACTTTGGTATGGTGGTGCACGAGCACGGAGTTCTGCCACTGAACACGCAATCTTTGACAAACTCAGTGGAAAGTGGAGACCCGAGTCTGAACACTAGGATTCGAGTGCCTATCCGTGTATACGCGAGATGTTGCTGATAAAAAAAGATAATAAAAGAGTATGTTTTTTTTGTTTTATTTTAAAATTTTTGGTGGTGTCACAGTAAAACATATGAAGATAGCCACTCAGAAGAAGTAAGATAAATAATTTCAAAAGAGTGAAGTTCACGCTGTACACAACCGGGTAGGCAGAGAAAAGCTAATGTTAAGAAACCCCGTTCCTCACTTTTCGCGGAATTTTCGAGGCGAATCTCAACGCCGCGCTTTTGCCTTGGTATCGGAGCCAAAAAATAAAAATATTTAAAAATAATCATTAATTCGAGTGGCAATCGAAATCGTCGCGCTTACATAGTCACACTCTTGTGCCATGGGGCAACGACGGCCTCTGTCTTATATACGCGGGAACCTGAGAAAAAATCATATTTTCTGTTCAAAAGGACTATTTTAACATGTACGTGTCGTGTGAATCATAATTTTATATTCGTAAATTTTACCCTCTGTAAAAATATGTACGAAAATTACCTTTGCTGGTATCTCAGGAACGTGTATGAGGATAGCTACTCAGAAAATTAGGGTCGTCTAATGTATAAGGAGTTTTATTTTATACAGGGATAATAACGACACGCACTCGTATAAGTAGCTCGGGACCTTCCTCGTCAAACGAGCTTCTATGATCTAAAAAGATTTGTTATTTAGAATGCTTTTTGGTTTTAATATTTGATATATTTTTACTTTACTTCACTACCTGCTAAATTTGCTTGCTAAATTTAGCACTAACAAAAAAAAAACATTAAAGAAGAGGCTAACTCCGTATTTAATATAATTTTTGTAAAAAAAGACATAAATTTCATTCACATACACGCTTTTTACTTAGAGGGTAGTCAGAGGGAACAGGGTGACAAATCCTGAGGTCTCTTCATATCTCTTTGACCTCGTCCACTATCTTTCTTTCAGTATCATCGATATAATTTTCCCGAAGATCGACCGAGGTCTCCTTCTGCCTTTCTTGCACAATTTTTCTTCACAAAACAGTCATTCTTTCAATTTGCCTAAACCACTTGAGAACGTTTTTCTTTAATCTCACTGCGACATCCTTCGGTCAACTAAACTGATACCGTAAATTCTACGAACAGACTGCATTTAAACAGCACACATCTCTTTTTCATCTTCTTCTGTTCTCAAATTTCGCTGCCAAATAAGAGAGTCAGTACCAACACAGCATTGTGTACGGCCAAACGTGCAGCTGTTCTACTGTTATGCGTAACAATATGCCTTTCCGCATCCATTTCGTACCATTCGTCCCAATTAAGCATACTTCCCAAATATAACATTTTATTCATTAATTTTAATATATCCTTATTTACTTTATGTATTGAATGCTTGTATGCCATTCCTTGAAGCAAAATTATTTTAGCCGAAAAATTCTATCAAAATCTACTATTTAAACCATGGTAGGGCATTGGGACAACGAATGGCTGTGAACGCGTTGATTTAGAGTATTATTAATAGATACTTGACGGAGATAATCATTTTCCTTTCCCTACTCTGATCAGATCTGATCAGATTAGTACTCAGTACACAATATCTCAACTTCGGGAAAATCGAGAAAAAAATGCAACTTATTTATATATTTATTTCTTAAAATTTTCGAAGAGCCCGAAAAAGGAAAAATCACCAAGGAAAAAGCTCTTGATAGGTTGAATTTATTCCGGACTCATGGCGGATATCAAATCACGTAATACACGTCGGATAGAAATATATCAGATATAAATTATGAAATATGTATTTTTTGTGTTCAAGAAGTAAAAAAAAAGATATACTACATTTTGTTAGTTATTTTCAAAATATATATATATATATAGCATTATATAATAACGTAGAAAATCGTATGATAACGTAGAAAAAATTAGCTTAAAATAATATATTCAAGATTTATTACATTTTATTTCGTATAATAAAGTGGATGAGATCCTAGAGTCAAGATACTCCGTTCTCCACTTTCTGTTAAAAGGCAAAGAATTTTTTGGGTGCACGGATTTAACGCCATATTTTATTTCACTATAGCAGAAAAATAAAAATAAAAATTAATTCCTCTGAGTGAGGACTAAAACTTGAACTTCAACAACAAGATTTATTTTAATTAAAATATTTAAGTCCAACATCGTAAGAAATAACTTTTTAAGCTTGTATTTTTTAATTTTTATTATATTAATAAAATATTTTCTTTTGTTAAATAAAGACCTTATAATTAGTATAAAATTTATAGTAATAAATTATTATGATTAAGATAAGCAAATATACGGAATACTGTATTAAGGTTAATTTTCATTAATTATACAATACATCTTTCTATGTTATGATAAAACCGCTTCACGTTTTTCATAACAGGAAGGTACATGTATATGTACACCTAAGAAACTCCATTTCCTACCATCCACTCAATCTTTGAAACATTGCGTGTTGAGAGGCAGATCTCAAGACGCTTGTCTACTTGAGTGAAATAACAAAAACAAATACGTACAGGTAATTATTCATCCGAGGGTGATAGGACTCATAACTATCGCATTTATAGCTGGCGTGGCGCAGGGACAGGGTGGGTTCGATTCCAACTCAGGGAAACGAAAAAAAAATATATTTTCATTTTCTCACTTAGAAAAAAATCAAGTATGTACTTGAACATAATAACAATTATTATAAAATATAATATATCATCAGTGTTGATTGTGTATGACCATTGGAGAAATGGGAGAAAGATGAATGCTGTGGAGGTGCGATCTCTTCGGTAGAAAAAACAGAGTCAGCTTAGCTAAACGAATCCACAATGAAGAGATACACAGAACATCAGGTACTAGTGAGGATGTCACGGTGAAAATGAAGAAAAACGTGCTCAGCTGGACATGTTGAACGAATGAGTGATGAAAGAATGCCAAAAAAGATTAGGGGGGGAACTTGATCGTCCTTCGACCTTCTACAGGAAGGTCGCGTAAAAAACCTGAGCCCCCACACGTAAGTCTCAATCCCCACACAACCAATATGCCTAGTGTAGTTATATGGCTAGTGAAACATAGTGACACGGTAAATTGCTAGCGTAACTTAGTGTAATCAGTTTACCCGGGCATATTATGATGTGACCAATTCAATGGCCAATTTAAAAAAGCTTTTTTTAGCTTCACTGTATCCCTATAGCGCTGTATCCCTTACACAGTAGACAGAGCGAACCTGGGAATCTAGTGTTAAAATACTCTACGTGAAATATTTTCATTTTTGCGATCTGGTTTCAAGACAAAACGCGGCGTTGAGTTTCGCCACTCTTTGTTAGTCTACTATCTGCGGTTACAGAGTAAAAGTAATAAAAATATACCAAATACTCTCCCCACTACTTTTATTTCAATACTTAAATTAGGTTATTTCAACCCTTGAATTAAATAATAGTAAAGCCGAGAGCGTTGATTCATTGATTTATGTTTCTCAATTATCACAAGCTTTTAAACAACCGGGTATATATAAAGCTTATTAATGTAAAATGTTTATAATTTGAGGGTTTACTTCGTACCCACTAGTTTGTTTAATTGGTTACTACCACTATAATTTTCTATACTAATATAGTAAAATAAACGATTTAAATAAATAAATTAGCTTCACGCTTTATCCCGCACAAAGCTGGGTAGGCAGAGGGAACCTAGTGTTAAGACGCTCCGTTCCCCACTTTCTGCCGGATTCTGGAGGCATTGCGTGTTGAGTGGCAGAACTCAACGCCGCGCTTAACCTCGACACCAGAGCGAAGAAATGGAAATATAAATTTAAGTAAATATTTTATCTCCTCGAGTGGGGATCGAACCCACAACCAGTCGGTTTTGCAGTCACAACTCGTGCCGCTGCGCCACGACCGGCCTCATTATATAAACGATTTAATTACTTTAAATTGTCGATCTGTAATTAATTATACTTCAAAATAGTTATATTTAGGTCCATACGTAAATATATTTTATAAGTAAAAAAAATATACAATTAAGTGAAAAAAGAGATTTGCCAGTTTATTTTAAACACAATATAATAAGTAAATTTAAAAAACATATGAATGATTTGATATACAGAAAAAATACCTTAGCTTTTTGATCATTTTAGTCTATATAAAAATGTTTATTTTAAATATTCGTTTAAACACTAACATTAGCAAATATATTCTTTCAAAATCTCTGAACTAACCTCGAATTTGCTTGTAGTAGGGTTCATGTCCAATAGAGAATATGATGCCACACGGTCCCCGTTATCGTCGATAATCACTTCGCCAGTAATACCTAGAAGAATTAAAATTTAGCCTGTTTCGTTTCTTTTTATTTTAGGCATACAGAAATAATTTGTAGACAAATTATTTTTTTAATTTCCATATTGGATTCCTCAATTAGGAATCAAATCAGAGTCAGCTTCACGCTATATCCCGCACGCAGCAGGCTAAGCAGGGGTGCTTAGCAGCAAGGTAAGAGGTAAAGTTGTTCCCCACTTTTCGCAAATTTTTTCGAGGCATTACGTATTGAGTAGCGGAAGTCAACACCGGGCTTTTGTCTTGATGTCAGAGCGAAAAAACCAATATATCCATAAATTATAATTCATTCGTCGTGGCCTGTCGTGGCGCAGTGCCACAAAGTGCGACTGTAAAACCGATTGGTTGTGGGTTCGATCTCCACTCGAGGAGATGAAATATTTACTTACATTTATATTTCCATTTCTTCGGTCTAGTGTCGAGGCAAAGCGCGGCGTTGAGTTCTGCTACTCAACACGCAATGCCTCCAGAATTCGGCAGAAAGTAGAGAACGGAGTGGCTTAACACTAGGTTCCCTCTGCCTACCTTGCTGTATATGGGATATAGCGTGAAGCTATTTTTTTAAATTTTTAATAATTCATTTCCTCGAATGGGGATGGAACCCACTACCGTCGCGTTACAGTCACACACTTGTGCCCATGGAGCTCGACAGCCTCGTCCGTTTATGTTATTTTTTACAAAATTGTAAAACATATTTAACTAACAATACAAGAAAACTGTATTTCTCCAAATATAACAGAAATCAAATATTTATTTTTATCAAGCTGAAATAATATCAAATTTATAAAAAAAAAACGATATTTCGTTCATTGTGTTCTAATTGTGTCATAAAAGTTTTACAATCAATATTTTCTTAAACATACTTTATTTAAAGCGTGATAACATATAAAATTTATAGTCTAAATAAAATAAATGCGATTGAAATCTCTTAAAATGTTTACGAATAGACGTTATACTATAAATAAACATACATGAATACGAAATGGTAAATGACTCAGTAGTAACTCTGTGAGAGCTTCCCGATGAACCAAATACTTTTTAGTACATTTTGCACTTAGAGCATTTGGATATTGCATTTTCAAATAAATCTCTGGATGTTTATTATTTTACTCCATAATCAAACTGCTGGATCTTTTTAGTAAAAGAAATCTTGCACTCAAGAGTATTGGTAGTAATCATTTGGAGAAATGTTAACCAACGAAAATTTTACTTCTGGGTGCGGCGTTGAATTCCACCATCCGAACTGTATGTTTGCAAAATAGAAAGAGGGAACAAAAAGTGGACGGAGAAAAGAGCCTACAGCCTACGTCTAATTCGGAAAAGTGAGTAAAGATACAAAACCAACCTTGAAAGGTTCTATTCCACATGTTTCTTATCACTGCTGCGCCATCCAGCCGACCTCTAGGATCATTCGCCTGTCGTAAAGTATCGTTAAGCGCGAGAGCGTAAAGTAACACCGCATCGTAGAACGCAGCAACAAACGTTGACACCACCTCACCTTTCCCGAAAGTGTAGTTGTATTTAGTTTCTGCAAGTTCCTTGACCTGTGGAGGCATGATAGCAATATAGATATTTTCTTATTTAGAAAACGTATAAAAATTTGAACGCAGCGGGACTCGAACCCGCGCTTTCTGGAAACCGACCAGGCGCTCTGACCACTAAGCCATGCGTTCTCGCCAAGCTACGTCGAAATTTTTATACGATTGTTACAACTTATTTATGTTGTTAGCATCTCTGTAGGGAGATTTTTAAAAATTTCCGCTACTCAAAGATAATTACTAAGAATTATCGTTTGGCAAGAGAGAAACTATGTTTCAAATATTTTTAAACATTTTTAAAGTGTTATTCCACACTCAGGAAAGAAAAAACCGATAATTCTGAGTAATTATCTTTGGGTAGCGGAAATTTGTAAAAATCTCCCTACAGAGATGCTAACAACATAAATAAGTTGTAACAATCGTATAAAAATTTCGATGTAGCTTGGCGAGAACGCATGGCTTAGTGGTCAGAGCGCCTGGTCGGTTTCCAGAAGGCGCGGGTTCGAGTCCCGCTGCGTTCAAATTTTTATACGTTTTCTAAATAAGTATTTTTCTTTCCTGAGTGTGGAATAACACTTTAAAAATGTTTAAAAAAAATATAGATATTGTCTTAATATTATAATAAATTTGGCCTTTTCTTTTGGATACATTGCATAATAAATTGTAGAAGTCAACATTGAACCCACCAACTTTTCTCAAAATTTTTAAAAATATATAAAATGGTCGTGAACTTTTGTTACCTGATCAGAAAATTCTAAATATTCTTTTTTCTCTGGTGCAGGACTGGTGACGGTGAGAACAGCGCTGTATGCACGCCTGGCCCTTTCATTTCTCTCGTCCGTATCGCCTTCTAGCTTCCATGGTTCCTTTGAAGATGCTGATGCTAAGCTAGAAACAACAATACATAATTAAAATGTAATGTAACATAATATTGATCAATTATTTTTATTAGATAAATTACGATAAAAAAATGAAACTGATTCATTTCATTATATTAATTTTCTTTCACATATTAAAACATTTTTCAAAATATATGTAATCCTATTTTACCAATCTTGTTTTTAGTGAAAAAGGTGGTAATTTGGGAAGTACGTTCATTAGAAATAGAAGATACGAGATAGATACGACAGGCATATTGCTACTGGTAACAAGGTTAATGTTGCCTTAACTGCATTAATAAGACGGCAAAACGTCAGCGAAACTGCAAGTTTGGCACAAAGTTTACACAAAGTAGTTTTGGTACCGACGCTATTATACGGAAGCGAAAATGGATATTACAGGAGAACAATGAAAGACAGATGAATGCTGTGGAGGTGCGATCTACACGTAGTATAATTATGTGGAAACAGCTTAGCTGATCGAATCCGCAATGAAGAAATACACATAATGAAGAATGTGAGAATAAAGAAAAACGTGCTCAACTGGTTTGGCAAGTAGAACAAACGAGTGATGAAAGAAGGATATGTGTTAAAAGGTTGATGACAGTCGATGATGCGAAAGAGGTATAGTAGACTGTAGCGGTAGCCGCTCCGTACTCTATGACTACTCCGCTAGGGATACAGCTTGAAATTAAGTAAGTTGTTTTACCACGTTTCATCGATATTAGGGACATTGGGTGATTTGCAGAACAGAACGGCATTATAATACATAGGTATTATAGTGCCGTTCTTTCTTTAACCAAGGCGGAAAACTTAGAATATTTTGGGTATATCTAAACTATACTATAACCTTACAACTTCACCAAATATAATTATAATTTGCACCTAACAAGAAAAAAACAAAGCATTATTTATATCCATTCATTTTTAAATTCCATATATTGGAACAAATTGAACAACTCACTTAGAAAATAGCTCGATGTTGAAAAACACGTACTCCCCAGACGACACCATATTCAGGTCGTCCGCGGCCAGCATTATCTCGCGCACCGTGCTCGGGTTGGCGCAAACTACTACAACTGTGGACAAATGGGAATTATTTATCTGTGCTATATTAAAATGTGGAGTAATCAATTATTTTTCTTGCTTCAAATATCTCGAGGACATGATACATTTAATATTTTTATCTTCTTCGCTATGGTAACGAGGCAAGGTACGGCGTTAAGTTTCACCACTCAGCACGCAATGCCTCCAGAATTGAAAATGGTTAACAGAATGTCTTAGCACAAGGTTCCCTCTGCTCACCCTGCCGTGTACAGATACCACGTCCAACGTGACGCTAAAAAAATATCTTTCGTTTCTGGGAGTTAAACGGTAAGAATCTAATAATATAAAATTATATTTTTATTATTTTATTAATAATAAAAATAATAAACGCAACTGTAAACGCTATAGGTTGTAAGTTCAATTCCCACTCGGGAAAATAAAATATTTAACATTCTCATTTTCTCTGACCTGATAACGAGACAATCTCAACACGCAATACCTCCAGAATTCGGTAAAAAATGGGAAACGGGAGTCTTAATGGGAAAGGAGTTTCTTAGCACTATACTCCCAGGTTCCTTTTGCCTACCCTGCTATATGTGGATTACAGCGTAAAGCTAAAACAAAAAAAATCCCCTCTATTATGGTCTTCATGACAGCAGGAACATCCATCACAATTTGTTAATCTAATTGGGAAATTATCTATTATCGGCCGAATATTATTGTTTTCAGTCAGTTATGTATATCCCAACAGCACCACGATGACGCCGTAATATGATTAATTATATATATTTTTCTTTTTAAAATTATGCCTTTGATTTTGTTTATTTGCTGTTTGCTATACTAAAGAAAATACGAAAAAAAAAATCAACAATCAATTTCATTTAGATTTTTCATTTTAAATCTTTAAGGATTCAAGAATTTTTGAAGTCTGATATGAAGGAATATTATAATGAATTTGTTTATATGAAAGTGCAGACACTGTAATCGCCATGGTTGTGGATAAAGTTGTCACTCAAAGTATTGAATGGTTTCGTCTTGCCTAGCAAATCAAAACGCAGTGTTAAACTCCGCTGCTCAACACACATTGTCTTGAATTGGGATGGAAAGTGGAAAACTGTCACTAAGTTCTGTTTGTCTACACTACCGTGCAGAATAAAGCATAAAACTACGTTCATACGTTAAAAAAATCAGCTTCACGCTGTATCCCGCACACAGCAGGGTAGGCAGAGGGAACCTAGTGAAAGGCACTCCGTTCCCCACTTTCTGCCGAATATATAAGAAGTAAGATTTATTAAAATGTAATTTTTATTAATTTACAGAAAATCCAAGTTCCCAGACAAAGTAAGATTGGGCTCATCTATCAGTAGCTATAAAGTAAATATAATGGCCCAGTTCAGCGGCAGCATTAAACTATAAGTAGCTTTCTAAATATAAAACGTTACATTGTATTATTGCAATTCACTTAGGATAAGGAGGCAATATTTTAGTAAAATTTTAGTTCGAACAAATTATTTTTTATAACTATTTTCTCTCAAATCTAAGCTGTTTGCACATAATTAAAAATCCACCAATCACTCAACAATAGCTACTCAATGCCTCCAGAATTCGGTAGAAAGTGAGAAACACTTGGTTCTTAGGTTACTTGCACAAAGTAGGATTGTCAAACAGTGTCAAGCTTTTCTATTAACAAATACTTATAAATAAAGTTCTATAAATTTCAGGTCAGGATTAGTTAAAATTAAATTAAATCATTTAATTTTAATAGGATTAGTCCACGCTAAACAAAAATTTGAATTTTCAAATATAATTCGCTCAATTTTTTTATACACTATAAACTAGCGTGTATTTTAAATATTCTCTGTAAGCAGAAGCTTTAAATATATTTATCTTTTTGGCATCAAGCACCATCCATTATGTCGAGCATTTGGACGCCATTGTCCATAGCTGTCATAGTTTCGCTCATATAAATTCCTCTTTAAAATATTAATGAAAATTTTCGCTTTTAAAATAATGTGTTTAAAAATGGTATTGGTATTTACACTTTAAGCGAAATATTTCTTATGTACGTATGTCAAAGGCTGAAAATGCTAGTTATTATGTTAGTTGAGGCCGGTCGTGGCGCAGCGGCACAAAGTGTGACTGTAAAACCGACTGGTTATGGGTTCGATCCCCACTCGAGGAGATGAAATGTTTATTATATTTCCATTTCTTCGCTCTGGTGTCGAGGTCTAGCGCGGCGTTGAGTTCTGCCACTCAACACGCAATGCCTCCAGAATTCGGCAGAAAGTGGGGAACGGAGTGTCTTAACACTTAGTTCCCTCTCCCTACCCTGCTGTGTGCGGGATACACCGTGAAGCTGATTAAATTAGAGGAAATATACTATTTTTTACCTGATAGCACTATGTGCTTCTAGTTCGAAAAGTATATTTTCTTTTCAGCTTTACCAGTGTTATACATAGCATGGTGCACCAGGATAACTTCAAAAGTATTGAACGAAAGGTTTAAAACAAAATAAATATCACTTTTTATTAAAAGTGAACACTTTTCATTTTTTTCTAAATATGATGGATTCTTATAAGTACATAGTAAATGGACACAGCTGGCGTTGGTAAAAGCAAGCAAATAATTTGTGATGGTTATATAAGGAGTATATTGATAGAAATAAAGTTTTGAAGGAAACAAGCTATATTAAATAATTTGGTAAAACGTGGGGAATGGGATGTAACAAACTAATAATAGGTTCCCTCTGCCTACTCAGTTATATGCAGTAGATCAAGCAATCTATTTTACGCTGTATCCCGCATACAGCAAGGTAGACAGAGAGAGCATAGTGTTAAGACTCTCCGTTCTCCACTTTCAGTCGAATTTTTCGAGGCATTGCATGTTTAGTGGCGGAACTCAACGCCGAGGTTTTAGCTAGAGCAAATAAATGAAAATATTAAGAAATAATAATTCATTCTTTCGAGTGGGGATCAAGCCCACAACCTTCGCGTTTCTGTCAAACCCTTGTGCTCCTGCGCCACAACAGCCTCGAAACATATAGGGAAAAGCTAGAAAATCGATTTACAAGTACCACTCATATTTCAAGAGGCAGTCGTGGCCCAGGGGCACAAGGGTGTAGCTGTAACACAACGGTTGTAGATTCGATCCCCACTCGAGGAAATGAAATATTTATTTAAATTTATATTTCCATTTCTTCGCTCTGATGTCGAGGCAATAAGCAACGTTGAGTTCCGCTACTCAGCACGCAATGCCCCCAAAATTCGGCGAAAAGTGGCAAACGGAGTATCTTTACACTAGGTTCCCTCTGCCTACCCTGCTGTGTGCGTGAAACTGAAAAAAAAACTAATATATCAAATGTCGTAAAACCTCAGCAACAGACAGACCAACTGTAGAGTACACTATCAATCTAGTTGACAAATAAACGCCTTCCTTTCCCTAGTTGTCGAGACTGTTATTGATTTTAGTTTCACTTACGGTTAGCTTAATAGGACTTGATTCTTTTAAACTCTATCTTGTTTCCACTAAATTATATTATATTATATGTATTAGTACTAAATTCTGAAGCGTTATTACGTGTTGAGTAAGAGAGTAATAAGGCCGCATTAGCCTCGACATCAGAGTAAAGAAAATGAAAATATTAAATATTTCATTTTCTTAGGTCTTCACACTAGGTTCCCTGTGCCTACTCTGCTGTGTGCGGGATACAGCGTGAAGCTGATTTGATTTGATTTTTATTTTCTTAAGTGGCGATCGAACACAAACTATCGCGTTTACAATCAGACTTTGTGCCACCGTGGCCAATGACCGACACCCACGACCACGACATCAATAGTTTCTTTATAATTTTCTATAATTTTCAATTATAATATTCACATATTTAAATCAAAAGTCTAACGGACGTATTGTTACTGAAAATTCGGTCAAAAATAATTTAATATAATTATATAAAAATCAAAATTAATTTAATATAATTATATTAAACTGATGTTTTAACAACTGTTGTTCTGTCTACAGATATCTTAATAATCATTATCTAAAAAACAGAAATTAATTCCAAAGAAAATCATAAATTTAATAATTCTCGTTCACACTGTTTCGCCTGAAGCCAAATATTCTACCAAGGATCAAAGAAAACTCCCTAATAATTATATAATTAGAAGACAAAGGCGTACCAGATGATTGGAGGCTTTGTCAGCAATAACTGAAAAATGTTTTAAGAAAATGGTCAAGCAATTAATCTTGCTACCCACGCGTTTTAATCATAAAAACCCTTATTTTTATCTTCAAAAGATTATATTTTAGGAGTCAATCGTAGCATAGGAGTACAAGCGTCTGACTGTAAATGCGACAGGTTGTGGGTTCGATTCCTTGAGAATAATATTAATATTTTCAATTTCCGCTCTGTTAACGAAGCAAAAGCGCGGCGTTGAGTTTCGCCACTTAGCACGCAATGCCTTTAGAATTCGGCGGAAGGTGCTTAATGGGAACACACAGAAAGTGTTTTACACTAAGTTCTGAGGTTCCCTCTGGCTATTACCATGTCATGTACGGAATACAACGTAAAACTAAAAAAAGAGATTCTATTAATCTCGAAAAATATATCCAAGAAAGCGTTGTATATTTTGAAACAAATAAATAGACTAAGAGGTCACGGATTTTTTGTAACGATAAGGGATACCGCCAGATGGAATGTTATGGGTTGTAGAGCGGTCCCCCCGTGTTAATGATTTCATTCTCCCTGCTCTCAGCGGTTGCAACTTCTAGTTACAGGGCTTAGAGGGCGCTTATTACGAAAAAAAATAATCACGGAAATGGTCAGTTTTGGTGCATATTCAAAGTATGGCGTCTCTTCAGACGAAATAAGTTGGTCTGCCGGATCTCAGTGGTTGCATTCCTGAGATATGAGGCACGCAAGTCACAGTATTGTTGTGAAAAAAACTGTAAGAGAAATGTTCAGTTCATTTCGAAGTATAGCATCCCCACATGTGAAACAACACACAAGTTGGTATGCCAAATCTCAGAGCTATAATGCATTTCAGAGCTATAATAGTGTAAACATTATATATAATTTGTGAAGAAAGCCCTAAAACCATAGGAAACTCGCACAATACGCGAGTTTTTCAAGTGGATACCAGCCACCGTAGTAGTGTCTGTTTTTTGTTTACATATCAAATGTGTGGCTCTGGTATACCAGTTGAACTATAAGGTTAAAGATATGGTGTCTTAACAAAAATTGTTCAGTCAGATGAGTATTATTGATTGGCCCATTAATCTTGAAGGTGAGGAATATCTAATGTGGAATTCTAATAAATTAGTTAAACAATAAGAATTAGGAATATACTTCCCTTATAAAATATTGTTCAATCTTACGAGTATTTTTAATATGTCAACCTCGAAGGTCAGGAATATCCAACGCGGCTCTTTTTTAAATAAGCTAAAATATAAGAATTAGGGATAAATATTTCTTTAATAAAACTTGATCAGTCTGATGAGTATTAATGATTAACATATTAACCTCAAGGATCAGGAATACCTCATATGGAGCTCTATAAAACCAGCTAAACTATAAGAATTAGAGATGTTTTAGATTGGTGATGGGTTTTAAATTTTACTCGGCCTCCTTTATCATTCATTTTCGCTTGGCTTCATAAATATTTTTTGCCATTCTATCGACATTCACTCTCTTTACGTGCCCAAAATAACGTGGGAAGATTCTTCTTCATTGTGATATCCTAATAGTTTTCATTTTGTGTATCTCTTCATCTTTGAGAAACATGTCAATCAATTATTATTATCAGACTTAAAAAAAATTGTTAAAGATCTATATTCCTAATTATTTTTGTTAAGCTGGTCTATAAGGCCAGCTAAACTCGAGCTCCATTTCAGATTTTCCTGAGCCTCAAAGGTTCAACATTTTCATGTTTCTAATTATTATAGTTTGACTAATCTATTAGAGTTCCACATAAGAATTTTTCATTCCTGACTCTCAAGTATAATCAATAATACTCATCAGACTAAACAATTTTTATTAAGGCATATCTCTATCATATCTATAACCCTTATGCTTCAACTGGTCTACCAGAGCCTCACATTAGATGTTCCTGATCTTCGTTTTTCATATGTGAAGAATACATATGGAATAGACACATACTACAGCGGCTGGTACCCACTTAAAAAACTCGCGTATGGTGCGATTCTCCGATGGCTTTTTGGCTTTCTTCACAAATTATAAGTAATGTTTACACTATTATAGCTCTGAAATGGCAAACACTGAGATTTGGCGTACCAACTTATTTCACTTGTGAGCATTCTAAATGAACTGACCATTTCTTTCAGTTGCAGCCACTGAGAGCAGGTTGAACGAAATCATTAATATAATGAGACTGCTATACAACCCTTAAAATTCCATCTGACCGTATCAATGATCGTTACAAATCTTGTAATCTCTTAGTCTATATAGATGGCGTGCTAAGCAAATTGGACTTCGTAATTGTAAATATTGGTTTCATAATTTTTTCATCTTTTTTATTAAAAAAGTCTTTGCTGAATTTGTTCCAATTTCAAAAAATCACTGAATATAATATAATTTTTATATAAAAAGAATTATTAGGAATCCTTTTTTTATATATTAATAATTATTAATTATCTACCTAGACCCACCCACCCACTAGAGTACCCACGCCCCGTTCCGCCACTCAGTATGCAATGCCTCCAGAAATCGACGGAAAGTGAGGAATGGAAGTGGCTTAATGGTTTAACACAAGGTTCCTAGGTCTGCCACATAACAGGGGTTATGTGTGGGATTCAACGTGAAGCTATTTTTAGCTAAAAATAAAAAAAGTTGTGGCCATTAGAAACCGTCCATACGCCGGATCGAGTCAAAAATCGATACTTTTAAAAATTGTATTTGTTTATAATTATTTTTCGATCTTAGTATAAAATGAGCTTTAAAAATATTAAAGACATCAGTTATTGTACAGTGCTAGGTATCATATACCTAGATTTTTTCAATTTTCAACACACAAAAAGGGTTATAATAAAATGAAACACAATTCTATTACATAAAAATTCTTATCATACTCACTTCTAGTACTAAGAGAAAGTTTTTGAAGGAGCTGTTTAATTTTTGTTGTAGTTATATTAGTTTCATCAAAAGGAATATTGGGTATATTTCTTGTCCCTTTCTTCTGTAGAACTGTGAATATAGCGCTGAGTGTCATAAAGCAGGCACTGTTGCCTTTACCAGTGGATGGTCCGTTGTTGTGATACAGCATACCAAGTTTTTTCCAATTGAATTCCTGAAACAAGAAAAAGATTTTTTTTTACACAATAATTTTTATTTATAAAAAGTAAATAAGTGATTACATTTGTCACATAAAATGTTTTATAACAATATATAGGACAAAATTGAGATATTAATACTTTGAAAATATCGATGATGGATCCATATTTATTATGTACAGAATTTTCTATTACGTTACCTAAGATTGGTTGAGTCCAAAATGTGAATAGAATTTTAAATTCGCGTTTTTTGATAATTACTATTTTAAATTAGCATATTTTTATAGATTCTTTATATTATTCTAAAGATAAATGAACGCAAAAAAATACTGCAAAAAATACAAAATACCAATTTAAGTTTTAATCAAAGGTGTCCATATAAATGAAAAAATAAACAATATTAATATTATGCTTCTGTAAGTAACATTAAATCAAAATGAACCCGTCACGAGTAGTAATCGAGTGGAAATGACGATAAAAGTCGATTTACAATGGCTGGATTCGAATAATGAAAATTAATTATTATTTTACCCTAGAAATATATTACGGTAACAAAAATCGATACTGTTATACAAGTATATTCTGTAAATAAAAGATTTCAATAGTTTCTTAGAAAATCTTACACAATCTATTATAAGCGAAATTTAAAAAGTTTCTTAGCAAATAATTATATCATATAAGGGAAATTTAGATAAATTATATATGATTAAGTTAGTGAGTTATAATTAATTAATTTGCTATATAATTAACTATTATTGATGCAAATATATAACAATAGGTAAATTAGAAAAAAAATCAAAATGGCAATAAAAATAAAAACAGAACATTGGCACGGTGTTTATTATGGATGTAAAATTAGGTAATACCCGGTATTTACAGCAGCATACTATAAAATAATATGAAGACGAAATATTAATAGTATAGTGAATTATAAAATTATGCCTTTTACTTTGTCACTTTGTCACACATTGCTCGAAATATGGGCAAGATGAAAAAAGATAATGTATATTCTTTTTTAGGTTCACGCTGTACTCGCATATAGCGGAGTAGACAGAGGGCCTAGTGTTATGACACTCTGTTCCCGGCCGTCTGGAGGCATTGCATGTTAAGTGGCACAACTTAGCCCCGCGCTTTGCCACGACACCAGAGAGAAGAAATGAAAATATTAAATATTTTATTTCCTCGAGTGGAATCGAACCCACAACTTGTTACGTTTACAGTCATACGCCACGACTGGCCTCAAATAAATAATAAACTTATATGTATTATGTCATTATCATATAACGATAAAACAATAAAATAACATAGCTTCCGAACTGAACATACATTTTCTATGGATATCTATATATAGCCTTGAAATAAACCGTTACATCTTTACAAAACTTGCGCAAGAATCTATTATCTGTCGACACATGGTAATTTAAGACGAAAATAAATTTATTGAAGTAACATACTACAGCAAAATGAGCTAATTATGTATGAAAAAGAGGGCGTCGTTGTATATTTATAAAAGTAAAGTGATTTTTTTTATATTAACGTATACAACATGTTTGGTGTTATTCTGAAAATTATTCATTTAGTATGTGAAACATGAATTTTCTATAAACCTTGAACTGCTATACATTAGAGTGAATCATCGAATATATTAATATAATCCAAAATCTATATCAAAATGTATGTATGTATACTATTAAATCCATATCCGGATGTACATATAAACAATTAACTTAAAAAACATCAATACATATAGAGACCAGCCGCGGCGCAGCGGCACGAGGTGTGACTGTAAAACCGACTAGTTGTGGGTTCGTTCCCAACTTGAGGAGATTAAATATTTACTTAAATTATATTTCCATTTTTTCGCTCTGGTGTCGAGGTTAAGGGCGGCATTGAGTTCTGCCACTCAACAACAACGCAATGCCTCCAGAATTCGGCAGAAAGTGGGAATGGAGTGTCTTAACACTAAGTTCCCTCTGCCTACCCTGCTGTGTGCGGGATACAGCTTCACGCTTTTATTATTTTTTTTAAATTTAATTTAATTTTCGCGGCGTTGAGTTCTGCCACTCAACACGCAATGCCTCTAGAATTCGGCAGAAAGTGGGGAACGGAGTGTCTTAACACTAGGTTTCCTCTGCCTACCCTGCTGTGTGCGGGATACAGCGTGAAGCTGATTGATTTATTTATTTTATTTTATTTAATTTATATGTTTACTTCAAGAATCAATTATTCATTTTTTTGCAGCTTTACGTTATATCCCACTAAGCTAGACAGAAGGAGTTCCCTACTTTTTGACCGATTTTCAAGACATTGCTTGTTGAGTTAATTGGCGGAACTCAACGCCACACTTTGCCTTCATATAAGAGTGAGGACATGAAAATATTGAATTACTCCTAAAAGTAATCGGATCCTACGCCATGACGAATCATTAAATACCTACTAAACAAAATTAATATTTATGTAAGAAAATTTAAAAAAAATTAAGTTCTATAAAAACGTGCTTGAGATTCAATAACAGCTTACTTTTTTATATTTATAAGAGTGATAAATAAAAACAATCCAATAAAAAAATATATGTACGAGGCCGTCATCGAACAGGGGCACAAGCGTGCGACAGCCACTCCACTGTTGTGTGTTTCATTCTCACTCGGGAAAAGAAACACTATTTATTAATATTTTCATTTCTTCACTCGGGCACTGGTAACAAGGCAAAAACGCGATGAGGACTTCCACCACTCAACTCACAATACCTCGAAAATTCAACGGAAAATGGGGAACGGACTGTCTTAAAACTAGGTTCCTTCTGCATTCCCTGCTATATGCGGGATAATGCTTGAAGATGAAAAAAAAATGTATTTCGTATTGTTTCTATTAAAACACAAATATAGATTGTAATTTCCTTCAAACTCATTTATATTTATTATATTGCTATTTTAAATTCACATCACAAAAACGATTATCGTCGCTCATTTATATTTAAAATGTATTCAAAGTCATATCACCATGAAGGTAAATGTGTACATTTTTTGTGTATCACACCTACTATATTTAGACTTAGAGATAATGTTAATCTTATATATGAGTTTATATTATAATAATAGTAGTGTAGAGCAACTTTTATGACTTCCTCTAGGGACATTTTGTTTATCAATTCTCGGTAAAGATTTATTTATTTTTATTAGGTTTATTTGCATAAATCTTAAAATAATTATGAATGATTTAACTTACCCTACTCCACCCTATGTTACCTAGACCATTTTGAAACGTGAATACAAACAATAAAAACTATAATTATAGCTTAAAAACAAATAACACAACATAAAAAGCAACGAAAATAAAACACAAAATAATTTTTAAACATATTTTGAAACAAACACAAACGATACAACATCAACTAATTTGTATTAAGCGATCGGTGTCGCTTTTACCTCAAAAACTTTCCGGATAGCAACGCCGGCTTGCGTATAACTTCCCATCATTCTAGTCAGGGTCATATAACTTGGTTGCTTGTAGCCAAATGCTTCAGCCTGCGCCCCTGCAGTAATAACGGGTATTCTCCATAGACTAGCGTATCTTGCCACTGGTGCTATGACATACTCACATCCTGGGCCAATAAAGGCATCTGCAATACCAAAAAAATAATAATATTCTACTATAAAATAAAAATGAATAAATTTTTAATATAATATATGTATTTGCTCACCAGCGGAACCGTTGACGTAGAATTCAAATGCTGCTAGGGGCCCTTCTACTGAAGAACAACTAGTGTCTCTGTAATCCACGAGGACCTTCCATCCAGGCAGAGGACCCTCAGGCGACGTTATAGCTGGTATGGCCATTTCTATAATTGGCAACACTTTTGCCAATGATAAAACTTGATTTTGGTCGGCTGGCAATAACACTCCTAGCTTCAGAATTTTTTCATGAAACTGATGACCTTCTGGTCTAAGATTGAAGTTAGTTCTTTTAACATAATAGGGACTTTTTGCTAAGTCATGCGGATATCCAACCGCTCGAGTATCGTCATATATGTTTCTTATAATTTGATTTGTATTTATTGATTGTTCATTGTCGTCTGTACTGTTACTATCTTTATTTTTATAATAACTATAATATTTATTAACTTCAACCAACTCGGGCAAAGAATATTTACCAGATTTTCCTCCGGGCTCTGCATCCGAACTTTTATTAATATTCTTCAAAAGAGTTTTCTCGTCTAGGTGGCGACGCCAAATCTTGGATATATTGAAATTCCGATCCCTTTTATACATATTGAAGTTATCTTTAAGAAATCTTCTATTTACATTATTAACACTAACATCACACATAATTATCACATTAAATACACATATATAGAAAATGAGGATAGATCCTAATATAGATATTTTAAAATTTTGTTTATGGCACAGTTTTTTAAACGCGAATGCTTGAGCATTGTCCAAAGTTTCACTTGATTGTTCATTTTCTTCGCATATATCTGAATGCTGTTCTCGTCTTTTTCGGAAATTTGCTTTGTTTGCATATGAAGTTTTCTTACACCAGTTGTGCTTGAATTGTGACGGGAGAATCGTATGAACGATCTCTCTTACCATTTTATTGTTAGCTTATCTCATTTTTTTAGTGTCTATTTTTGTTTTATCTATTAAAATTAAAATTATAGTCTCTTGGAAACTGGTAGGCGTTGATCGTTTTCAATTAAAAATAGTTAAATTGTTTTAATACAAAATAATATATTTTACTCATGTAGAATATAAGCATTATAAATTATAACTAGGTAGAACTATAGTATTTAATTAAACTTTATTTTGTAGTTGGCCCAGCATGAGCACAGAATATCAAAAAAACATTTCAATATTATTTATATAAAAAAATGTACAGTCATTATAAAAACATATGCCGAGTAATGAAATAGCCATTTAAAGTGATATGCAAACAAAAAATCTTATTAAAATTTACGAATGTCCTTAAGTATTTTTTTTTCTTCATATCATTATTATAAAGTCTATTTCTGTTGTGGGCGTAGGAAGTATGTGTACACATAATATGTAGAGGTATATTGTATATCTATGTGCAAAGTATCTAAATGTTAGACGTGGCGTAGGGTACATATAGGACGTAATTGTAGGGTAGACAAAGGGAATTTGGGAACCTAGTGTTAAGACGCTCCGTTCCCATTAAGACAATTCCGTTCCCCGCTTTCCGACGAATTCATGATCTATTGCGTGTTGAGAGGCGGATTTCAACGCTGCGCTTTGCCTTCTTGCCAGGATAGTCACAGGGGCACAAGCATGCGACTGTAAACACGACAGGTTGTGGATTCGACTTTCAATCAAGAAATGAAACATTTAATATTTTTATTTTTTCATTCTGATAACGTGGCAAAACTTAAGTGGGGAAAAGAAGCGTCTTAATGGAAACCACCACCACCACCAGCTTTCTTCTTCTGCTTTGGCGACCATCAGGTGGAAATTGAGCTTACGACCATTGCATTCACAGTCGATGTTGCACCACAATAACATGCTTACTAATATTACGAGTATGTTCAATTATTATCTTTTGTAGAAATATAATATTTTCCGTTTTTATTAAAAAAAAATATTAAAATATTTTTAAAGCAAATAATTCAACTACGTAGTAACCATATGAAATAAGCTATAATATATTCATAACTATTTCTTACGCAGCCCTCATGACAATACAACATTTGTTGTAATAGTTTTATTATACGTGAGGTGTTCCACAAGGCCATGCTCTGTTCTAAAAATAGTCTCTGACTTTGTATATTTAGAACCGGTTTGGCTTATATAATTACAATTTGGAACGAATTGGTTGTTTTTAGAGTTCCGTATCTCTTAAGGAAAAAAGGAACCCTTATAAGATCTCTTTGTTGTCCGTCCGTCTGTCTGTCTGTTGATAGTCTTTATCTTAGGAACGATATTATCTCGAGATATCGAGTTAAAATTCAAACCATATACTTAGTTAGACCTACGGTCCCCTGATTTCCCGTATTTCTACATTTAATTTAAAAAAAGTAAAGATATTTGATAATATAAAAAGATATATATTATGAAATTTAGTAGCTAGCATAGCAGCTACAAGTAGTACTAGTTCAGGAAAAAATCTGAAAAATATACATTTGTGGTTAAATCCTAAAAAAATCTTCTACGCTTTGAAAGGTGGGGCAAAATTTTCTATTAACACCGCTAGTTCAAGTGAGGTAGCAAATGAAATGGATCTGGCTAAGGTTAGCTTGAACTTTAGAAAAAGCTTGAGACCTCCAATTTCTGTACGGAACCCTCGGTGGGCCCGCCCGACTCGCACTTGTCCGGTTTTTTTTTAATTATTGAATACATTTATGTAAGTAACTATCTATTATAAAAAAAAATAAAAATTCTTTTTGTTTATATTTTTTCTTTTATAGGTAGGTAAAGATATATCTAACCTTGAGCATCTAAATTTAGAGTAAACTACGGTACACATCTAAGAAAAACTTACACTCATATTCCTCGCCTATCAGGGCAGGCAGAGGAAACCCAACGTTAAGACACTTCGTTCCCTTTTTCCGAATTTTTCAAGGCATTGCGTCTTGAGAAGCGGAACTCAGTGCCGTACTTTTACTCACTTTTACTTTCACAACCTAGGAATGTAATATTGAGAAAATTTATTAACGATCAATAAGATAAACAATCAGATCAAAAACGTGAAGATTTTTGAAGTTTTAGTGAATATAAGATAACACACACGCACTAAGAAAACAAACATATTAAGAAACGTGTAAGAAAATTAACATACTCGGAATATATGTAAAAAAAATCGCTTTATTTTGTGGATAATCAATATAGAAAAAAAAATGTCTTGTCGGCGTTGAGTCACTGAACACAACAATGCCTTCAGAATTCGGCGGAAAGAGGGGAACGGAGTGTCTTAACACTAGATCCTGCTACATGCGGGACACAGCGTTAAGCTGACAATATTTCATTTTTGAAGTAAAAAGTTTAAATAGGGGCCGTGGTCGTGGCGCAGGGGCACAAAGTGTGACTGTAAAAGCGACTGGTTTTGGGTTCGATTCCCACTCGAGGAAATGAAATATTTATTGAAAATATTTAAAATTCGGCGGAAAGTGGAGAACGTAGTATGTTAAAACTAGGTATGCCTGGACCTAGAAAATACCTGGACTTTCTTAGGAATTAAATATCTACATGATTATCTCTAGTTATAAGCATAGTTTAAGTGGCAGGTAAATATACAGTTGATTAGCTGATAATAATGAAAAAGTTAAAAAAAAGTACGGACCACGTATCTGTAGTGTTTAATTAAAATTATATTAAAAAAAAACACTAGATATGCGGTATACAGCGTGGAGCTGAAGCTTAAATTAAAGGCGATATCAGTAATGAAAACTAAACGTACACATTAGGTTTAAGGTAGCAATTTGATTTGGGTAGCAAAAAGAAAAAAAAATAAAATAAGTCATTTGAATTCTTTTTACTCCAATCAATTTAGTTCGGAATTTTTGAATATTCATATACATTTGAGGCCATCGTTGTGTATTGAGGCCGTCAAGACACAGCAGGGCGGTGTCTGTAGTCGCAAAGGTCTTAGGATCGATCTCCACGCGAGGACATGATTACTTTTATTTACATTTTGGTCGCTCTGGTAGACAAAGCGCGGCGTTGAGTTCCGCCGCTCCACACGTTGTCTTTAAAACTTCCGCTGCCTACTTTAGACTCATATGATATGACGACAGGTGTTTTTATCTTGTTTTTAAAAAACATCAGCTGCTTGCGATGTTTAACATATTTTGTCTAAAATAAATTAAACAAACACTTTAGTAGTAATTGAAGGTACCTTACATACAAAATAAATAGAAATATTTTGAAATATTATTCTTTAATTTTATTATGGTTCAAAAATTGGCCTTGATAAAGTAAAATATTTTTTTAAGTAAAATTTTATTTAGTTTAAAAAATGTTTTTCAAACTAATTTATTTTATATCTTTAAATTTAAATAAGCAAAAAAATATTATAAAATATTCGAATAAGAACTATATTTAGCATATAGATTCGATTTTATTGTCTTGGGAAAATCTTTAAAGTTCGACTGCATCCGCATCATCAAGAAAAATATAAAAAACATAATTGCTTACGGAACCTAATATTTTGGTCATTAACTGGTTTTTTTAAGGGTTACATACCCTTTAATGAAAAGAGGCACACATCTGGCTGTCTGTATGTCAAGACCCTCTATCTCAGGAACACTTTGAGATGTCCAGTTGAAATTAAAACCATATACCTACTCAGATAAAAGATATGGCCGTTTATATTGCAAAAACGCGTATTTCATTCGACACTATAAACGAAATCAATATTAACCGGAAGTGCTTGACCTAGAATTATGAATTTTGGCAACTGGCATCTACAGGTTGTACTAGTTCAGTTAAAAATATATATGAACATGAAAACGATACATAACATTTGTTGGTTAAATCCTAAAAAATATTAGATTTAAAATTTTGTATTAAGGCCGTTAGTTCAAGGACGGTATTAGAAGAAAAGGCTGTGGCTAAGCTAAGTTTGAATTTGAGAATAAGCTCAAGATTTCGAATTTTTATACGGAACACTTGGTGGGCGAGTCCGACTTGCGTTTGTTTATTTTACATTTCTCCCGCTATAACTATAGCAAAGTGGAAAGTAAGATTTTAAAAAGTGTACTGGCTGATATTTTGATTTTGTAAAAAGCGGCATAATTAAATTATATGAGAATATTAATAATATTTTTTTTTATATTTAAATAGATACAGAACCCACTCTACTCAAAACTTGTCCCACTTTACTAAGTAAATTAGTAAGCAAAAATATCTTATAATTTACTTTGGGCATTTATACAGACTTAGAAGCACAACCTTGACGATATGTTAATATTTTATAATCGTAAATTTAAATTTAGAAACAATTTTATAAGTCGTATGATTATTAATCATTTTCCTGCTATAAAAATGCACACACAAATCACAAAACTATATTTTATTCATTACTTTACGCTGTATCCTGTATGTATATCTAAATTTTGAACTTTTGAACCTACTGTTAAGAGACATCGTTCGCCACTCTCTCAACACCGCGCTTTGTCTTGTTGCCAGAGCAAAAAAAAGTGGCAATTATCCATTTTTCTTAGTGGGAACCGAACCCACAACCGTTTCGTTTATAGTCAGACACTGTGCCACTGTACCACGACAGCCGCAATTTATTGCATTTTCATAAAAAAGCGTTATGAGTAAGAAATTTTGAATTTAGAATATATTGACAAAACACAGAAGCGCTGTCAAAAATTTTTTTTTTTCTATAGTCGCTTTTTTCAAGTGACGGTAGCGAGCTGTGGATTGCAAACAAGCGAGGAGGAAACGATCCCCACTCGAGGAGATGAAATATTTACTTAAATTTCTTCGCTCTGGTGTCGAGGCAAAGCGCGGCGTTGATTTCTGCCACTTAACACTCAATGCCTCCAGAATTCGACTGAAAGTGGAGAACGGAGTGTCTTACACTAAGTTCCCTCTATACAGTAGGCAAAAACCCAAATACGAAGGCTGCTATAGTTTTTTCGCTTTTTTAGCAGCATATTTTTTGGCTTCTTTAATAAAAATAATACTGGTAAACATATTAAGCTTCCATATTTAATCAGAAACCATATAATATGCATATGGTCTATATGTTTAATTACTATGAAAATTAAACGTTCAATATTGTTAAAGATTGTACTACCAGAGCGTCGAAATGAAAATATTAAATATTTCATTTCCCCGAGTGAGAATCGAACTCACAACCGTCGTGTTTACAGTACCACACTTGTGCCCCTGCGCCACGACTGACCTCATGGTATTATCCTTTTCTTTCAAACTATCAGCAAAACTCCCACGTCCATTTTATTTGTTCCTGTGTCAGACAACTAATAAGTGCCAATCTTTATCAATGGGGAAAACTAAACAAAGCCCAGCAATTTCTTTAAGAGTTCGTTCTGGACCGGACGTACTTTGATGTGCCAAGAATACTAAGGATTTTTGTTTTTTTTTTATTATTATTTCCAGCTTCACGCTATATCCCGCATATAGCAGGGTAGGCAGAGGGAATCTAGTGCTTTCAAAAGTTTCCGCCAAATTTCGCGGCATTGCGTGTTGACTGGCGTAATTCAACGCCGTTTTTGTTTTGGGTTCAGAGCGAAAAAAATAAAAAATCTGATACATGCTGTATCCCGCACACAGCAGGGTAGGCAGAGGGAACATAGAGTTAAGACACTCCGTTCGCCACTTAAAAAAGCAAGAACATTTAAACGTTAATAAATTATAATCGACTGCCCCGAGGGGGAATCGTACCCACAACCGTCGTGTTACAGTTACACGTTTGTGCCCTGGCGCCACAACGGCCTCAATTTATCACATTAAGGCCATTTTGTAATGTGAGTTTAATATATCACAAAATAATAATTGAAGCCATCACAGCTCAGTAGGGCAGTATGATTATAGACGATATGGTTGTACATTTGATATAATTCGCTTTGGACAATCATTTCAAATAAAACTATAATAAAATAGAAGTCGGATTTTAAGAATATCTCTACGACAAAATTTTAAAGCTGTTTTTTTACAAACTTATAAAGTACAATTACGTATATGCATGTAATTATTTTTTATTTTATAGCTTCATGCGTTAACTCGCATAGCAGGGTAGGCAGAGGACACCTGGGCACCTAGTATTAAGACGCTCCGTTCCCATTAAGACACTTCTGTTCCCCACTATCCGCAGAATTCCGAAGGAAATGCGTATTGAGTGGCGGAAGTTAACGCCGCACTTTTATCTCGATACCAGAGCGAAGAAATGAATAAATAAAATATTTCATTTCGTCGAGTATGAATCGATTACAATCGCGTTTACAGTAGAAGAAATATAAATTTAAATTCGTTTTCTTCAGTGAGGATCCCGCGACCAGTCGCATTACAGTCACACTTTGTGCCCTTGCGCCACGACTGACCTCAAAAAAAATTATGAGAGCTATAAATAGAATATTTAAAAAAATAATAAAAAAATATAATGACAAAAACCTTGAATACGTACCAACACCATTAAATAAAACTTTTAAATTAAAAATAGCACTGTACACAATTAATTTTTTAAAAGTTTGAGAATGACCCTCGCATGGTTAAGTGAATGGACGATATCGAAATCAGTTAGCGAGTTAAAAAAAATAAACCTGCTTTTACCCATTTGGGTATTGGCACTTTATTTTTTTAAATTGTATGAATCATTCAAATTTCTCTACTTTTGTTTTAAATATTTCTGTAGTGTTTTTTTTTTGACGCCGTAGTAGTAGGCACACAGTACGGTAGGCAGAGGGAACCCAGTATTAACACACTCCGTTTCCCACTTTTTGCCGAATTCTGGAGGCATTGCGTGTTGAGTAGCAGAATTCAACGCCGCGCTTTGCCTCGACACCAGAACAAAGAAATGAAATTATAAATTTAAGTAAATATTTCATCTCCTTGAGTGGGGATCGAACCCACAACCAGTCGGTTTTACAGTCACACTTTGTGCCGCTGCGCCACGACTGGCCTCTTTACTTCAATAGATTCAATATAATATAGTTTTAACCCTCCATTAAATTTGAGCCCACCAAATTGCCTATGAACGAAGACTAAGCCATACGTTCCATGAATTTAAATTTTAATTAATTAGCTTCACGCTGTATCCCGCACACAGCAGGGTAGGCAGAGGGAACCTAGTGTTAAGACACTCCGTTCCCCAATTTCTGCCGAATTCTGGAGGCATTGCGTGTTGAGTGGCAGAACTCAATGCCGCGCTTAACCTCGACACCAGAGCGAAGAAATGGAAATATAAATTTAAGTAAATATTTCATCTCCTCGAGTGGGGATCGAACCCACAACCTGTCGGTTTTGCAGTCACACCTCGTGCCACTGCGCCACGACCGGCCTCATTTTAATTTTCTTTTTTCTAAATAATGTTTTCTAAATAAATATTTTTCTTTTTTAAATCTGGAATAACAATTTAAAAAAAATATGTATTTTTAATATTACTAATATTGCATTATTTCTCACAAAAAATATATTAATTTACTCATTGAAATAATTTTTACATGTTGAATATCAATTTGAATAATAATATTCAATAATAACAAGCTGAACTTTGGTTGTATGGTATGTACATACATGTATGTATGTTTGTAGCGGAAACTTTGTACAAGATTTTGACCGCTTTTATAAAAAATGCAACCAAAAAAATACATAAATAATAGTTAAAAAAAAACCAAAAAAAATCACACTTTTGTTAGAAAAAAATAACTAAAAAGTAAAAACTATATACTTTTTAATTCGAGTCACGAATAATGTATACGAATAGATCACGACCCTTTCAGCCACTCAATACGCAATGCCTCCAGAATTCGATAGAAAGTGTGAAATGGAAGTGTGTTAATGGGAACGGAATATTTTAACACTAGGTTCCCACGTTCCCTCTGTCTACACTGCAGTGCGTCTCTTAAGAAAAAATATTTAAGACAATCTTTGCCATTTCTCTTAAATATTTTTTTCTTCATCCTTATCCTTTATCCTCAGCTGGATCGGTAGTGAGAAGCTTATAATAACACACTCCACTGAGTGCTTCTCCGTTTGAAGTGTAAGAACTCAACGAGATTTTAAATAGAGCGGAGAAATTAAAGAAAAGTATTAATCGTACAAATTATTAAACAAAACTTGAAGTTAACATTTTACCATTCGGCACATTTTATCTTTTCTTGTAAATGTAAAGATTTGCTATCTTTATGATTTTTTGAAATTTAATTTGTTTAAGATAAGGCTGTATTGTACATAACGGCTGTTAAAAATTGTTATTTTATACAATAATAAAAAGAAATCTCGATCACAAATCGAAATTTTGTAATAAATTATAATATTATATGTCACGCAGTTCAGAGAAAGCGATTGTTTTTTTAACAAATCCAAGTAGAAATTCATATTTATAATGTAGAACTTGGGCTCTAACTTCCGCTGAACAATATTTTTAAATAAACGGAAAGAAATGGAAAACGGAATGTTTACCACTAGGTTTTACAGTTTATTTCGCTACATAAAAAGTACTTTGAACGTCCTATTTGCCTGTTTTTTTCCAGCTTCACGCTTCAAAGCTTAGTTTAGTATATTTATATAAGAGTTATTAAAAAATCAGCTTCACGTTTCATCCTGCACATAGCAGGGCAGGCATAGGGAACCTAATGTTAATACACTGCGTTCCCCACTTTCCACCAAATTCCAGAGGCGAAACTCAACGCAGGGCTTTTACCTTAGAGCTAGAGTGAAGAAATGAAAATATTAAGAAATAATAATTTAGACCCTCGATTAGGGATCGAACCCGCAACTGTAGTGTTACAGTCCTATCCTTGTGCCCCTGCGCAACAACGGCATCATTATATACATATATATAGTTCAACTTTCATATAAAATTGTATATATTTATATAATAATTAATGAGGTCACTATTATTGATAAATATCCATAGAGCTATTATTTTTATGACATTTGATAAAATAATATAGGAAACAACATTGTGCTAGGGCACAAGTGTGTGACTGTAACGCGATGGTTTTGGGTTCGATTTGCACTCGGGAGAATGCATTATTGGTGAAATTTCGGCGTTGAGTTCCGCCACTCAACACTTAATGTCTTGCTCGAAATTGCTCGAAATTTCGGCGGAAAATAGAGAATGGAGTGTCTTAACACTAGGTCTAAAAAATAGGAAACTCTATATAAAAGTGATTCATATAAAACTGCTGAATATTTTAAATTCCTTGATTTACAATGACATATTTCAATCTTGAACTAAATAAATAAACTTGAACTAAATGAATATTTTAACGCACATAAACGAAAACTACTTTATTTACTAAGTATAATGCAATTGTTTTTATTGTATATAAAAAATCGTATATTTCAAACTGCGAATTGGTTGCTTATCATATAAAACGTCCATATTTTGTGAGATAGAAACAGATAAATCACTCTGTCTCTCTCTCTCTCTGCCTAAAAGCCATACATTGTTTAGCAAAAGGCCATCAAGCATGAGGCCAGTTGTAGCGCAGCGGCACAACTGCGGTGTAACTGTAAAACCGACCGGTCGTGGGTTCGATCTGCACTCCAAGAGATGAAATATTTACTTAAATTTATATTTCCATTTTTTCGCTCTGATGTCGAGGCAAAGCGTGACGTTGAGTTGAGCTCCAGAATCCGACAGAAAGTGGGGAACGGAGTGTATTAACCCTGCGTTCCCTCTCCCTACGCTGCCCTTTTTCTGTTTAGCAAAATCATAAAAATATTATATTAAATCATATCTCCCGAATTGATTTCGAGCGTACAACCATTGCCAGTCAATCACACTTAACTTCAACATAAATCATAAAAAAAAATATTATTAAATTAAATGATATGCTATCATTACATGATCGTTTCAATATAAAATCAAAATTTTGCTTATTAATATGACACCTAGTATATACATAAATGTATATTGTTGTTGAACAACTTTTTATTGTATATACTTTCGTTTTCTCAATACAGTTTTGCATCACCCTTTCTCTTAAAAAGTAGACTAACTGCATGTTGCGTTATTAAAACTCATATAAAGTGTCGCGTTTAATAATTTTCTTAATTATTAATAATTATCTTTTGTAGTTTATTTTGTTTTGTTGGTTAAAATATAATATCGATACATCATCGCATTCTTACATTCATTTAGTGCCCAGCGTAATACAGCGTAATTTATATATATATATATTTTTTTTTTAATCTTATTTCACATTTAGGAAAGTAAAATACTTATTTAGCAATCATATAAACAATAAAAATTAATAATTTTATTAGATACTACGATTTATTAGATATTTATTACCTTTGGCTTCGCCCGCCTAGTCAAAAAAGAATAACTAAGAGTTGTGTGTGTAGGTACATAGGATTGTTACCGACAATCTGTAAATTTTCCGTATTCTATATAATTTCTCGGCAATAAAAAAGAATACCTGGGGCAATGTATGAATTATTGTAAATATTACTGTTCATTACATACTTTTTTACTTTGGTAAATGAATGTAATTTCTAGGGATTGTATAGAATATCTACCTGCAGTTCCCCGCGGGAAATGTGTAAAATAATTGAATCTTTGTCTGTCCTAATAGTACAGATTCCCGGTAATATAGATAACACAATCGAAGTGCCAGAGGTAGCTTCACGCTTTTTTCTATATAGAAAATGTATAGCTTTTACCTGTATATTTATTTACAAGTATGTTCCTAATATACAAAATGTCTGCTGTTTGCTGTCATTTGTTAAAAGAATAGGCAAAATAATATACAGTTTCGAAACCACCGCACAACAAAGGTCACGGGCAATGTCATAAAAATCTGTTTTTGGAATAAATGATGAGTTTTATCTGATGAATTATGTTATTTAGATTATTAGAAAATGTTAGCAATATGCGGAAATATATTATATATAATTTTATTTTGATATTCAAGATTACAATTATAAAGGATGATTTAGTGTATTTTTATTGAAATACAGTTAAATGTAAGAGACAAATCGTGGCGCAGGGGCACAAATGTGTAACGGTGAACGCGACAGATTGCGGGTTCGATTCCCATTCTTGGGAATAGAATGTTTAATATTTTCAGTTTTACGCTCTTGCATCGAGTCAACGAGCGACGTTGAGTCAACTTACCGCAAGTATCGTAACATTAAGTTCCCGGGTTCCCTCTGTCTACCCCATATGGGGGATATAGCTTTAAACTACAAAAAAAAACAGTTATTTGCATTTTCCAGTTGTTATAAGACAACACGACGTTAAATTGCGTTGGGAAAGTGAGAGTTCAAAAAAATAAAATATCTCAATATATTTTAAAGTCCCACTACTGTTTACCTTATATATAAGACTTGTTAAAAAAAGATTTGTGTCTGTTACCTTCGTTTGGAATAAGAAATATCTCAATTATGTTAAAGTAACTGACACGACGACGCGTGAAATAAACGTAAATTATCTTATTAAATGTTATATATTTCATAATTTTATACTGCTCAGAAATATATACATATGTACAAAAAAAGCATTTTAACTTAACCAGATCGTCTTTCGACGATCTGGTTAAGTTAAAATGAGGGGTGAGGTAGAGGTTCTGCCATGTTTCCCAAATTGGTGTTTAAGAATTGGGCTTCTGTCCATATTAAGCTAGATTATTTCTTAGCTTCACGTTTTTCCCCGCACAATTCTGCAGTGTAAACGGAGGGAACCTAGTGTTAAGACACTCCGCTCATCAGCCCAGGAACTCGACGCCGCTTGTCTTGTGACCTGAACGAGTTATAATTAATTCCCTCAAGTAAGAATCGATCGCCGTGCCGCTGAGCCACGACGGCCTCACTGCAAAATACTACAGGTAGTATCAAGTTCTAAGCTAAAAATAAAAATATATTGTCGTTAAAGAAATGTTTTTCCACGTAATCCAATATTTTACTTTCTAATTTTTACAGCTTTACGCTGTTTCCTGCATATAGCAGGGTAGGCAGAGGAAGCCTAGTGTTAAGACACTCTGCTCTCTGTTTTCCACCAAATTCTGGAGGTATTGTGTGTTGAGTAGCATAACTCAACGCCGAGCTTTGCCTCGACACCAATGCGAAGAGATAAAAATATAACATATTTCGTTTCCTCTAGTGGAAATCAAACCCAAAACCTGTCGCGTTTACACTCACACGCTTGTGCCCCTGCGCCACGACTGGTCTCACTCAACATTTCACTTAACACATAACATTTAAATTATTTCAAATTTCCGAAATCAATTTCAACATAATTATGTACGAAATAAAATTTTAAGAACCAAGGTTTTTTTACATATATATATACTTTCAATGAAAAATCGATTTTGTAATTTCTATAAATATATTATTACCTCCGTAATAAGTATGTCAGTAGTCAAATTTGACGAACGCTGACAGTGTAATTGGCAATTTGAATCTATAAAATATTTTATATTTGCGTTTTTACACTAAAAGATCACAACTCTTTTAAGAAAAGGCTTTTAAATGTTTTTTTCGACGAAATGCGAAGTGACATATTAATTGATAAAATCTTTATTAACAGTCTCTTGTGAAAAGACTAACTGTACTTTTTAGCTTCGCGCTGTATCCCACACATAGCAGGGTGGGTAGGCAGTGGGAACAAGGGAACCCAAAGTTGGATCACTCCGTTCCTATTATGACACTTCCGTTCCTCACTTTCCGTCGAATTCTAGTGGCATTACGTGTTGAGGAGCGAGACTGAAAGTCGCGCTTTGCTTCGTTACCAGAACGAGAAAAAATAAAATATGAATTATTTTACTTCCTCGTGTGGGAATAGAATCCATAACCTGTTTACAGTCGAACGCCCGTGGCTCTGCGCCACGACTGGCCTCATATGCATTGTATAATTTTAGTTAAACTTATAAGAAGCTTTCAAATTAAGATTCCCAATATTTCTAGAATGATCTTTACAGAAGAGTTTCTTATAACACTAAACAAAAGAACATACAAGAAATATATTAAAAAAAAACTATTAATTATTTATATTTCGCTGCTCTGATTACACAAATTGCGGTGTTGAGATCCGCCAGCACGTAATTTAACAAAATAAATGAAAAATATAGAAAAAAAAGAAGTTGAAGACATATTTAATTCCTTTATAATAACCACCAGTTGACTAAAAAACTAATAGCTAACTTTATAAAAGTTAGATTGCAAAAAAAATTACAAATTCTAAATGATACGATAAATCCCTATGTTCCAATTGAAACAAAGAGATCACAATCAAGTATAGAAAAAATCATGGATTCCATATTAAATAGATGTTAAAAGCTATAATTTACATATAATAAACGTGATATTGTAAAAATATATGCAAGAATAATTTAATGACATAATTTGTATAGGTAATACAAAAAACTCTCGCGGTGCCAGAGAATTTGCCACTCTCCAATTCGAGTAGAAAGCACATTACGGAATTTAATGACATAAGGTTTTCTCTGCCTTCTCTGAATATTTATTTAATTATTTATCAAAATTATTATTTATTAGAAATATTTTGAATTTAAATTGTAAAAACACCAGCAGAGCTCAATTTGGAGATATCTGATTAAATATTAATAAGAAATATTAATACCTTTTGATATTTTCCTCAACAAGTTATTTGAAAAGTGGAAAACAAAAAAACTTAACACTAAAACTTACAAAATACTTATTATACAACAACTTAATTTGCATTTACTTGAACTATAAAAAGTTGTTTTATTCTGTTTTGTTCTTTTATTATGGCGTTCCGAGAATATAAAAAGTAACTGTAAAATTAGTCTTACTTTTAAATGTCAACTTTAACACTAAAAAAATATGAATATGTCAAACTGGTGTTAATTTTAAGAAGAAAAAAACCCGTTCAATATTAATTACTATAATTATTATTATTTTCTTTGAATATTTTGTTGCCGCACATTTATTAAGACTGTTTTAGTGACTCAGAACATGACTATGAACTTTCCGTCAATCTCATTATATATTGTAACGATCCATATCATAAATCAAAAACGTAAGTGAATAATATTAATAAATTTATAACACATTAAATAATATGAATATAATTTATAGTATTATTTTAATTTATAGTTTACGATAAGAAAATCTCATAAAAAATAATGATATAATTATTATTTTGAATATTGCAAAATGTAATGTCGGCTGTATATATTACTGTCAACGTCAAAGTCAAAAAAAGAAAGAGAAGGGGATATGGCGGACGCGTCTAGCATAAGATAGTTTTAAAAATGCTTATAGAAGTTTTATTTTATAATTAATTAATACATTTTGGTTATATTTATAAAGCATGAAATATTAAAAATATAATTGTGATATAGATATTCGAGGCTGGTAAGATACGTCATAAGTATTTTCACTGTTTACTGTTGTTTACTTTGGAGTACTCTGTTGGTAAGTTTTAAGTATACATTATTGTTAAAATAAAGGAGAATCATATTAAGGCATACTAAGCGATACAGAAATAAATATTATTATTACATAGAATTTAATGTCTGAAGATGTTTTATGAAATATGTCAAATTATAATTTTAATAATGCTTGCCGCCATCTTCGTTAGACGCGTGTATGTTAATTTAAAGTTGTGAAATTTAAATGAAATAGGTTTTATGACTTATAGTTTACAGTGGTAAAGATTATATAAATCCTTCTCTCCATTACAACTATCCACTGACATTATTTATAATATTATTAGTTAGTTTTAATAAGAAGAAAGAATGCTTTCGTCTATTCTTAATAAATATCACAAAGATTGAAACGGACAGACTGTAGCATTCTTTTGTCATAATATTGTCTATTAGTATTTATATTAAAATATTATTTATTTAATCTGTTAATACTGTTACCTCTCTCTAAAAGAATCTCTAAAAGATCTTGGATTACTTACGATCACGACGAATACGAGTAATAACTATAATACGTATCACGAGTCATACTAAAATATTTAAATTAATATTAATATAATTTATATTATAATGTTCGATATTTACATAATATATTTTATTAAGTAGGAATGGGGTGTCGATTACGGTATCGAATTCTTCTCATAACTTTAAATAAGATCTTTGATTAATAAAACGTAGATCCGTCAATAAATCTTCAAATGATAATGCGTTGCGAATGAAATAATATTAGCTAAAATATATGAAATATAGAAGTCCATCTAACTAGGCTAGTTAGTGATGGGAACGTCGAGTGTCTTAACTCTAGGTTCCCACGTTCCTTCGGTTTAACCTACTATGGGCTGTATACAGCGTGCTAACTACTACTAGAATCGAATCCATGTTTCAAATATTGATTTTGTGTAAAGCATCCACTTCACATATATGAGAATTACGGCACAAGCTTAAATGCTTTGACAAAATCTGCATGAATAATGGGTTGGTTCGCTTCAATTTACTCCAAAATGACGAAATTACTCAATATATACCGAATAAATATTATTTCTTTAAATATGATTAAAAATATATTTTGCAAATATGAAGAACATTATAAAAACGAATATTTATATTACATTTAAGTAAATCATTCTATACATTATCAACAATTAATAAATATAAAAATATTATTTTATAAAAGTAACGTACCGGAAAAAGACTTCCTTTTTTTATAAGCCCATTATTATTTAACCACATTTGAGGCCGTCGTGGCTCAATGGCACTGAAACAGTGCCATTGAGCCACGACGTGTGACTGAAACGCTACGGTTGTAGGTTCGATCCCCACTCGAGGAAATGAATTATTATTTCTTAATATTTTCATTTCTTCGCTCTGGAACCAAGGCAAAAGTCCGGTGTTGAATTCTGCCGCTCAACACGCAATGACTCCAGAAATCGGCGGAAAGTGGGAACGGAGTGTTTTAACACTGGGTTCCCGCTGCCTAACCTGATGTGTGCGGGAAACAGCGAAGTGAAGCTAATTTATTTAACAATTAATATAAAATAATGAATTTATTAAAGTACAACTTTCCTTTTTTTATAAGACTGGTTATTTGACCACAATACACAAATAAAATACAATAAATAAATAATTAAGCATTGACAGTCAGATCTCATTGACAATACAATCATCACATATATCTCATATAGCACGGCAGACAGAACTAGCCTAGTGTTAAGACACTCCGTTCTTCATATTCCGCCGAATTCTGAAGGCATTGCGTGTTGAGTGGAGGAACTTAACGCCGCAACGTCTTTTTCTTAATATCACAAAAGCAAAGCATTCATTCAAAACGAAGACGACATGATGTAGTAAAAGTGAACAATATATTTTACACATCTATCAAACAAAGATTACAACGTTTATAGGTTTATTTCGTTTTATTAGTCGTAAATTTTATTCGGTGTCGTTTTCCTGATTTATCGAATCGCTCGGTCTAATGGGTACCTATGGGTAAATTTTGTCAAAATCCTGTTAGAATACGGTTATGAAGATAACTGTATGTAAAAGTTACAAATTCGCACACAGCAGGGTAGGCAGAGGGAACCTAGTGTTAAGACACTCCGTTCCCCACTTTCTGCCGGATTCTGTAGGCATTGCGTGTTGAGTGGCAGAATTCAACGCCGCGCTTTGCCTCGACACTAGAGCGAAGAAATGGAAATATAAAAATATTTATAAAATTAGCTCTGTGACTGTAACTGTAAATGTGACTGTAAACGCGACTGGTTGCAGGTTCGAGTCCCATACGAGGAAATGAAATATAATATCGGAGTGTCTTAACACTAGGTTCCATCTGCCTACCTTGCTGTGTGCAGGATACAACGTGTAGTTGATTTGATTTGTTATTGGGTTTTTGTTTTTTGGCAGGTCAGTTTACATATAGTAGATACTCACAGCATCCGGTACTTAATATTCCTTTTAAATAAGATTTTAGGCAACCAAAATCTTAAATTTAAATCTTCATTAAGAAAATAAACTTCTTTAATTAAGTAATAAGAGTTTTCAAGTTTTAACTGGGTATAGGTACTAACTAGTATTTGTCAAACTATGTATCTATTTGGCTTATCATTTATTTGCCTTCCTGCCTATAATTGACTGACAGTTTTTAAGTTTATTTTTAAAAACGTGTTTTTTAGTTATTTTTATATGTAAAAATTTGTCCCCAATATAGCCTACATCCAGCTGAAAGTTTAGTTCACTAACATGACATTTTTGAATACAGCTTTATAGGCGCATGCATGTTTGCCAAAAATATTCAAACTTCAACTGAGCTTTGTATAAAGCGGCTTTTCGCTTTTCATATTTTAAATTGTTGTACAGTTTACAATTTTACAACAATTTAAAATATGAAAAGAGAGAGAAAGAGAAATGAGTTTACAATTTTAAAAGTGTATATTAAAATTCCTAATCTAACGAAATATGGAGTACTTTAAAAATCATTTTCATACTTATTAACGTTTATTTTAAGTAATAGTTATTAAACAAATTAATTAATATCGCGTTTTACCTTTTATTAGGTTCGGTTGTATGTTTGTAGCGGAAACTTTGAAGCCGATTTTGACCGGCTTTGAAACGTTGGAATAACTTTAAATTTTCCATATATACGTTAAAAAATATATAAAATGACATACTTTTATGAAATGAATAATTAATAGGTAAAGGTATGTTAATAAAGAATGATGTAAAAAAACGTAGAGTGCATAGAGTCCAATAGACTACTTAAAATGCACCCCCCCTTAAAAACAAGGATTTTTTTTACATTATTCTTAATTCTAATAAACAAAAATATTTCATTTTTTCACAAAACCGTGTTTTTTAGTTTTTTTTTTTCAACTATTATTTATTAATAATAATTATTACATTGAAATTTATATAGAATTTACAATAAGAAGATACTTAATATATTATAACATTGGAAGTGAACGACATATACTGTTCAAGTAGATTTCTACATCACGTTTCTGCTGCCTCGACGTTTCGTATCTTCAAATCGCTGCCTCGTTTGCCTCGTTAAGCCGCTTAGTTATTTCAGGTAACAGACATGTACAATATTATTTCTGAGAATTAAATTTGGAGGACTGGATGGATTTCATTATAGTGAATTACTTAAGTTGGAGAATCTCTTTTTTTTCATCACAGTGTATTCCGCACACAGCAAGGTAGGTAGAAAGAACCTAGTGAACTTTGTTCCCTACTGGATTTTGTGACTTGAATGGTCTAATGCAACCTGACACCAGAGAAATAAAAATATTAAATATTTCATTTCCTCAAGTGGAAATCGAACCCCCTTGCGCCCTTGTACCAGGACTGACCTCAAAATCTCTCTTATTGTATTTAATTAAGTGAGTGCAACCTGGTGGTTAACTAAAGCCACAAAATTGCGAAAAATAAAATTGATACGTGAATTATTGGCAGAAAATTATTGACGTTTATCAACCGCAATCAGGTTAGCGCTAATTATAATTAATTATATAAAATTACGAAATAATCTGTTGTTCTTTAAAATACATGTGATTTTTATGCTTTGTATTTTTACTGATTCTGATTATAATTAGAATTATAGAAATATCGGAATGAATAAGATAGATAAAAATCAGGTCGATTCGCTTGCTGGCATGTGATAAAAATCTTTTTGAAACACAGCGATGTATATTTTTCATTTTACTCCCTATATGTCGCCGTTATTTTTTAGTTCAAATTCCGCTCGCCGTTCAACGCGCAACACCCCTAGAATTTAGCGGAAAGTAAGGAACGGAAGTGTCAATGGGAACGGAGTGTCTTAACACTAAGCTTCCAGATTCTCCCTGTCTACCCTGCTGTGTGCGGTATATAACATAAGCTAAAAAAATAATAATAATAGCCAGCTGAATACCACTTTGACTACGTCACAACGGTCACTAAACTAAATTATATTTCCATTCGATTATAGTAAAACACTGTCGTCGTTCTACGTCGGTTAATCCTATCAATTTTTAAAAGACTCGTGACACTCGGAAACAATGTTTGGAAAATCCAGGCGTATCCGTACGTCCCGAAGGACAAAGTATTATAATATGATAAAAGCTTTTACCTTTTTACATGTAACGAAATCAATATTCACGTGCCACTGAAATCTGGGATGCGTGCGAACGTGGGATGTTGTGGATCAAAAATTTGAGATTTTTTAAATAGTGGATTAAATAAATAAATCAACTTCATGCTGTATCCCGCACATAGCAGGGTAGGCAGAGGGAACCCAGTGTTAAGACACTCCGTTCCTCACTTTCTGCCGAATTCTGGAGGCATTGCGCGTTGAGTGGCAGAACTCAACGCCGCGCTTAACCTCGACACCAGAACAACGAAATGGAAATATAAATTTAAGTAAATATTTCATCTCCTCGAGTGGGGATCGAACCCACAACCAGTCGGTTTTACAGTCACACCTCGTGCCGCTGCGCCACGACCGGCCTCATATATAAAATAATACCTCAATAATATACCGGCCTCAATAGTGGATTAAATTCCTGTCAATGCAAAAAATGTATATGTTTTAGCCTCACGCTTAACTAAGTGCCAAACGCCACGGTCTCTTTATACCTCTTTCATTTCGTCTACTGTCATCAACCTCTTCATATGCACATACCCTCTGTGGATCTTCATTTGTTTACTTTACCTTCCAGTATCATCGGTACTGTGGTCTCAAAGGTCAACTGAAGTCTGACCCTGCCTGTCCCATTTATTTATAAAATTTACATATACTAATATACTAATCCTATTTTATTTAGTTTATACAATTTTTTTGTGCAAAATCTAAATAAATAGAATTGTATTTTCTTTTTTGTTTTCGTCCTCATTATCCAACAGAAATCAGATCCACAAGTCTCGAGTGTGTGATCTCAAAATGCTTAAGCGTATACAATTATATTTATATAATTAAAAACATTCAATTTATCATACATATGTATAAGCCTACATATAACCTATTGAAATATCGTTTTACAATAATAATTTCTTGAGGAAGTAGACTAATGGATTATTTATGTTTTACACTTGCTTTTCTTTTTTCTTTACTTATCTGTATAATCGTGAAACTCATTTGTCAAATCACATTCTCTTAAGAGAATACCCTACCCTTGTCATCTGGTGACACAATGAGTAATATGTATTAAAAAGTTCATGTAAATACTAAATTGTATAAATATTACATTCAGTGAGTCATGGCGCAGGGGCACAAAGTGTGACTGTAAAACCGTCTGGTTGTGAATTCGATCGCCACTCGAGGAGATGAAATATTTACTTAAATTTATATTTCCATTTCTTCGCTCTGGTGTCGAGGCAAATCACGACGTTGAGTTCTGATTTTAAAGGCCTCGTTACCAGAGCTAGGAAATGAAAATATTATATAATTAATCCACCTCAGTAGGAATCAAATTTACAACCGTCGCACACTTATAAATAATTATTAACTTTAACGCCATAGAATATATTCTTGGATCATTTCACGAATCATTGAATCAAAAAGTTTTATCATAATGTATCGTTGGGTACAGACGACCTCTTAAAAGCGTTGAAAGAAAAGCTCAAATTATTTATTGGACATTAAGCTTTACGAGGGACCCCAAGTATTAAAATCAGTCGTTACTACGTGATTCTAACGCTAACGGACGTTAAAGCCACACTCAAAGATGTCAATTAAGTTTAACTGATTTTAAATTAGTTTAAAGTTAGTTAAACATTAATTTACCTCCAAATATGCCTGTTGACATTTAAAAAAAAGGAGATTTTGTGTATATTGAAGGTTAATATATTCTTATAGACCAATCGTGGAGTGGCACAAAGTGTGACTGTAAACGTGACAGGTCGTGGGTTCGATTTTCATTCGAGGAAATGAAATATTTAATATTTCCATTTTCGCATGCATTCCATTTGCACACAGCGGGGTAGGCAGAGGAAACTTAGTATTAAGACACTTTGTTCCCAACTTTCTGCCAAGTTCTGGAGGCATTGCGTGGCTTTGCCCACACAGATACCACACACTTTGTGCCCCTGCGCCACGACTGGCCTACTTAATATCTACCTACACCTTCCAATTATTCATTAAGGACTAAAGCTTTTATATTAATGTATATAACATTTCAAAAGAAAGTAAAGTCATTAGTCAATATCAACGACAAACAATACTAACTTTATATTATTTATATAGAAACGAAAATTACATCCACATTTAAAAATCTCAATCAATATTCTTCAATTAATCAACGTCAATCAAACGAAAATTTATGATTTTGGTTTCAACGAGAAATTATTATTTATTAATATACTTTTACTGTTAATGTCTATAGTATACTTATTTATTTTTAACATGAATAATGTATATCTGTGTATTTCAGAAAAAAATGACCCTGTGACGAATAAGAAATATTATTTTGGCATATCATAAAATTGTTTATATTTACTCTGATATTAAGGAGTATATTATTGACTACCTAAATGTACTATTGCAATTGAAATTATACCATAAATGTAAGAAATATTCAAGTTTTTTTGAACATATGGCGAAAAGTATTCCTATACGTCACAGAATATGATCTACCAGAACTAACAAAAACAGGTATTAAAACCGTTAACCGAATTAACTATTATCTAACGGATGTACTTAAATTATTTTCCAAAATAATCAAAAAGTAGCTTAATTTTATCACATTAAGAAATAATTAGTGAAATAAATTCTTGTTCGTCACTTCTTGGACAATTTACAGTAGAAAAGTATTCATTACTAATTAAACGTATAATAAATCCAAAAAATATTTAACGTGAGCAATTCTTGGCTATAACAAAATATTAATAATCACAACATAAATACTATGAAGTGCTAAATAGATATTAAAAAAACAAAATTTTGTGCAATTTAGAATGTGGGACTGTGACTAATTTGATAACTTCGTGATGAAAAGGAAAAATTTAAGCAATATCCACACTGTCACTTTGAAAGTAAAATCACAAAGAATTTTTTCCTCTTTTGCCTTTTCCACTGTCATCACTGTCTTCACATATGCACTCCAGGGGGACCGTATGCTTTTTACGTGAACTTATTCCAGTATCATCGATGCTGTGTTTTCGAAGGTCAACCGAGGTTTTCGCCTGCCTGTCTTACCAACTTCTTTCCTCAATTTTTTTGCCATTCTTTCATCACTCGTTCTCTCGACGTGTTTAGTTTGGGTACGGCAATATACTACTTTATACGTTTGATATACGGATTCGGTCAGCTAATGGCTTGGCACGATCGGCATATCGAACGAAGAGATCACATTTCCACAGCATTTACCTTTCTTTCATTTCGTATACAGCGTCGATACCAGAACTGCAATATGTGGAGCTATATTGAAGTTTCGCCATCATCGATGCGTCTAAGGCTTTATCTCTCATGTCACTGTTTACACGCCTTGGAGACAGCTGTCCAAATACAAATATAACAACCAACATGACAAAACGCAGCCTTGTTTAGCTCTCGATTGGATGTCGAACCAAGGCGACATGCTAGATCGTGCACCCTCAAAGACTGAGTGATCTCTTTAAAGAGACTATAGGTTGGAGCAAGAGGCCAGTTGCCTTGGACCGGGATATTATCTCCTAGAATTTAATTCTCACAATCCAGTAAAATGCATTTTAAGGCCACGAAACCACAAAAAACACTTTTTACGTTACAGCCAAGATTGTGTCTTGCATAACAATAACTAGCATTTAATTAAATTATCTTGTTTTTAGCTCTAGTAATCTAATATAGGTTAGATTTATGTTGAATTACTACGTGATAAGGAAAAGAAAACGAATTTAATTATCTTTAAAACATCGTCACTACTCGGAAAACTTTTTCTGTACGCCGAAGGCACAGACATTTTCGTTTTTGACATTTAAAATAACAATGGGGATATCACAATTACGATTACAGTGATGCCGGGAAGACAGAAAAAAAAAACAAATTAACCGTGACTAATCAGGATGTTCCGGTCCTTTAAATATAAAAATAGTTATCCGCATTTTATGGTACTTTTTAATTTAAGGCCAGTCGTGGCGCAGCGGCACGAGGTGTGACTGCAAAACCGACTGGTTGTGGGTTCGATCCCCACTCGAGGAGATGAAATATTTACTTAAATTTATATTTCCATTTCTTCGCTCTGGTGTCGAAGTTAAGCGCGGCGTTGAGTTCTGCCACTCAACACGCAATGCCTCCAGAATTCGGCAGAAAGTGGGGAACGGAGTGTCTTAACACTAGGTTGCCTCTGCCTACCCTGCTGTGTGCGGGATACAGCGTGAAGCTGATTTATTTTTTTTTATTTATTTATTTTAATTTAAGTCAACATTAAAACATTTACTTTAACCATATAAAATCTCATTTCCACATGATCCATATAATAAAATAGAATTAAAAGTGTTTAAAGTTGTGGGACAATCTAATTTTGCTAGGATAAGTAGGGTAATTTTTTTCTGAAATACATTCATATAGTCATAGATACAGCGTGAAGCTGTTTTTTTTTTAGTAAATGGATAGCTGAAATATTATTAATAGAAATTGTAATGCAGACACAAGATATATTTGTACATACATTCATTGTGGAGGTCACTCGTGGCACAGGGGCACAAGCGCGCGCGCGACTGTAAACGCGACAGATTGTGGGTTCGATTCCCACTCGAAGTAGTGAACTTTTTAATTTACCCGGCTTTGGTAACGAGGCAAACCGTGACGTTGAGATCTGCTACTTAAGACAATGTCTCCAGAATTTGGCAAACAGCGGTGAACAAAAATGTCTTAAAAAAAATCTGAAATATTTTCTTAATTTTAAAAAACTACTGGAATTTTACTTAATGGTGGTGCTTGGGATATTCGACCCAAGTAGATTTTTAGGGCCACACAATGGACGCTAGCATTATTTTTTTGAGCTTCACGCTGTATCCCGCACAAAACATAGCTATGACAACTTGGGAACCTAGTTTGAGGTGTTACCGATAAGACAATTCGTTACCATTAATTCTTTTCCGTTCTCCATTAACGGGCGTTAATGTTAATGCCACTTTGAAACGCGCACTGTACGGTCTATTCTAATCGGGTTTTTTCAAAGTACGTTCTACATATAAATCGATGATAGTTCTAAACAGGCCGAGATATTTTAGCAAACTTTAGAGATTTCGCTGTTATACTCGTACTTATCGCTTCTACTTCTACGGCGTACGAATTATCGCTTAAGCTATTCTAGCTCAGTTCTTTGGTAAGTTTAAAATATTTTTGAGGAAAATAACCGTAATATTTTCCTAAAGTTCCGTAGGTAAAAAACATTTTTTAATAATCATAATTTTAAAGTTTACAAGTACCTACTTCGAACTTACTAATCTGGATCGCGAAATATGAACCTCTTCATGGATTTTGTACTGTTTCTCATACGTTCCATTATAAGGATTCAATCAGGAGCTGAAGCTTATATGGATTTTTTGACGATAAATTATTAAAAAAGAAAGAAACAAAAATAACTAGAAAAGAAATATAGATAATTAATAGCATCTTTATTCAGTATCGCTATTATATATTTTTATGTACTAAGTTGGCACGTATAGAGGTTATAAATAAAGAACTAAACTGAGTTATAAGCCAAAAGAGTTTCATCTAAACATCGATCATTTTACTTTAATTAATTACCTATACGCTGTCTACATAATAATAAGAGGTCAGTCGTGGCGCAGGGCACCAAGTGTGACTGTAAACTCGACTGGTTGTGGGTTAGATTCCTTCTCGAGTAAATGAAATATTGATTTAAATTTATATTTCCATTTCTTCACTTTGATGGTGAGGCAAAGCACGGCACGGCGGCAAATGCGTGGCAGTACTGACCGCCGCGCTTTGCCTCAACACCAGAGGGAAGGACTGGAAAATAAATATAATATAAATAAATTTTTAATTTTATCAAATGGGGCTCGAACTCACAACCAGTCGCGTACAGTTACAGTCACACTTTGAGCCCCTGCGCCACGACTGACCTCTGTTTATTATTATTATACTCTATTTATTACTATTAATATTATTATACTGTGACTACGTATAAGTAATGTAAATTATCAAATACAATTATGCATTCTAAACCACATAGCGGACATACCGTCGATATCAAGTTATTTATAGTACTTAATAATCGGTTTAATATAAATAATATAATTAATGCAATAAAACTGTAAATAGCACTTTTAATTACTATATTTGAGCCAATTAACAATTAATTAAGGCTATCAGGGTGGAGGTGACACGTGTCTTAAAGATAACGTGGGAGTGGGTTCAGGTTCCATTCGAGATTAATATATGTATGTGAATGTGATACACATACACATATATATACAACAAAACGAGCCGTTTAACTCCACCACAATTTTTCGAAAGTTTTCATTGACGATTAAAACTCAGCATAGCTGTATATTTTAATTTTGGGTTTTGCTGGTGCCGACGCTGCTATACGGCAGCAGTGGAAAAGTGGATATTGCAAAAGAAGGCAAAGCGCGGCGTTGAGTCCCGCCACTTAACACACAGTGCGTGAAGAATCTGGCGGAAAGTGGAGAACGAAAATGCCATAATGAGGAATGAAGACAATGTTTCTAGGTTCCTCCTGCCTAACCTGCTATATGCGGGATACGAAGTGAAGCTAAAAAAAAAATTCTAACAATAATTAACATCTCTTCTGCTATGTGCACAAAGTGTTGAATAAATTGTTATCCAAACTCCGTGTGATATAATAAGTATGTTTGGATAGAACACGAACGATTTTACACCCTCGCGTTACGTGATCTTGCATTTGTATTAGGATTTTAATTTTTTCATTACTTTTTTAAAATACGTATGTATATGTTATATGGTATAAAAAGGTACTTTTAACGTCAGATCTTTGTTTACGTTATTTTTATTGTATGAAATATGTTTGAAATGTTATTAATTAAAAATTGTTTTCTTTCTTAATATTTTTTTTGGATTTGCGCTGTAGCCCGCACATAAGAGGGTAGATAGAGGAAATCTAGTGTTACAATCCGTTCCCAGATACACTGTTCTTCACTCTCCGTTGAATTATGCAGGCATTACATCTTGAGTGGCGGAACTCAAGACTGCAATGTGCCTCTTTACCATAGCAAGGAAATGAAAATATTAAATATGTTATTATCCTGAATGAGAATAAAACCCTTAACTGTCTCAACGCTTATGCCACTTCACCTTACGGCCTCAACTGTTCTCTTCTTAATGTTTATTTCCTATAGATTTTTGATTATTATTATGTATTTTTTGTGTGTTTAGGCTATTATTGTATATGCAACATTCACTATAAAAATATACTTAAACAAGTACAGACAAAAATATTGTAGTTGAAATTTAACCTAGAATCATAGTAAACAGTATGAAATGTAAGATATTTCACCAAAACTGACGTTTTAAATATACAACATCATAATATGAGAAAGGCCAGTATTCACTACATAGTTATATTTAAGAGAAGCTTACAATTTTAGGGCAAAGGCCCCTTTTATATACCGCAACAATATATATTTAACGATGACCGTAAACAGTTTTTCATGCTTTTATACAGTTATATGGTGATCGTAAATTGTACAGACCGCAAATGTCACAACATGGAATTTTTCAGGCATTTTTCAACTGGTAAATATGAATTATACTTTAATGTCTATTGTGTATATAGATAGGCTTTTTAATTTAAACACAAAATATTTTTTACATAGCGCAGCGTTTAGTTTCGCCACTCAACACGCAATGTCTCGAAATACTTGGTTCCCTTTGCCTACCCTGCTACGTGCAGGATACAGTAGTAGACTACTAAAGTCAATCAAAATCTACTAAAAAAAATAGAGAGAAAAATATAAGGATGAAAAATGCGATGTGAACGTTTTTATTATCTATTTTTGCACATCCGTTCCATCAACTTTTTTTTCTGTGTGGAAATCAAGCTCACAACTATTTATGTGCTCCATAATACATGTTCCCACTTCGCCACAATAGTGTCATTTATTACCATTATTACTAAGTAATAAAATAAAGAATAGCTTACTTAAATCTTGACTTCTAAAATAACCCTTATTTCCAAATAATACGAAGAATTATCCTGATATGGGATAGAACAGGAATGCAATAAGGCCCGAAGCCAAACTAATTCCTACTTTTACTTCAGTTTCTTTGTTAACGGATATTCGTATTGCTTCAATAAGGATAATTCAACGACGTTGTATAAGTAGCCCTTTTTGGGTACATTTTAATATAATTTATATGTCTTCTAAGATTATAATATTATCAATAATATACTTCTAGATTCATTTCGTTCTTATTAAGCGAAAGTCAACTCCGCGTTTTGATTCGTTTTTAGAGTGGGGTACTGAAAAAATTAAATATTTTATTTTCTCTAGTGAAAATCGAACCCACAACCTGTCGCCTTTACAGTCACACGTGTGTGCCCCTCGGCCACTACGGCCTCTTATATGCATAATTTTCGCTATTTGGTTAGCTAAATGATGTAAACTTCATAATTTGATAATATCTATTGATTTTTATGACATTACCGTCTAGATCAGGCCAATTAAAAGTAATATTATTTTATTTATGGCCAATTATAGCGCAGGGGCAGAAAGTGAGACTGTAAACGCGACTGGTTGCGGGTTCGATCCCCAGTCGAGGAGATGAAATATTAACTTAAATTTATATTTCCATTTCTTCGCTCTGGTGTCGAGGTTAAGCGTGGCGTTGAGTTCTGCCACTCAACACGCAACGCAATGACTCCAGAATTCGGTGGAAAGTGGGAAAAGGAGTGTCTTAAAACTAGGTTCCCTCTGCCTACCCTGCTGTGTACGGAATACAGCGTGAAGCTGATTTATTTTTAATTATTTATCTTACATCTATATATAGATAGATAGACGTAGAGTAGTAGTAACAGCAGAGTCTATATGAGTACACACTTTCACAATCAAAATCAATATAAATTCGAAATCAATCAATTTTGTTAGTAAATTTCTATCTACTAGCCTCAAGCCCCATATAACAAACAATCTCCGCATAAATAACTATTCAGTTTTGAATAAGAACAATAAAAGTCGCGTTAGTGTTTACGATAGAGATGATGGTTTCTGGCGTACTTGCCAAGAAATGAATGTCATGGCTGCGATGAAAACTACCGCTATTATTTCACATCGACATTTATAATATTTTGAGGCCAATCGTGGCGCAACGGCACGAGGTGTGACTGTAAAACCGAATGGTTGTGGGTTCGAGTGGGGACTGGAGGAAATGAAATATTTACTTAAATTTATATTTCCATTTCTTCGCTCTGGTGTCGTGGTTGAGCGCAACGTTGAGTTCTGCCACTCAACACACAATGCCTCCAGAATTCGGCAGGAAGTGGGGAACGGAATGTTTTAACACTAGGTTCCCTTTGCCTACCCTGCTGTGAGCGGGGTACAGCGTGAAGCTGACATTTATTTTGAAACAAGTTATTTGATGAAGCCAATATTGAATTCTGAAATATGAGGATTTCCGCCCATTTGGACTGGAAAGTATCTCTGTATTTCAATAAACTTCCGGGCTGCCTATGATTTTGGATATTTTTTTTACTTATAACATTTAAAAGGAAAAGAGATTTATATTTATCTTATATGAAGGATACAACTTACGTGATTTAAATTAAAAGTACCGTTATTACTTGGCATATCGAAATATGTATATGTTTTAACAATATTTGATGAAGGCAATATTGAATTCTGAAATATGAGAATTTCCGCCCAATTGGACCAGAAAGTACTTCGATATCTCAATGTACTTTCGGTTATCTGTGATTTTCTTTATTTTTTGTTTTTAAAAAGAGTTTTTTTTTATTTATTTGTCTAAAAAAAGAATATAACTTAGGTAACTTTATTTTTTTAATTCTATTCATACAGTTGGAAAATAGAGTCATATCGTAATTTTATAACGACAAGAACGTATAACTTAATTGGCCGCTTACCAAGGGATGCAGGTTCATATCCTAAAAAAATTAAAAATTCTTATTTTTACAAACCTATTTATTTAAAAAATTATCTAATCTTTTAAAAATAAGCATCAAATATTTTTTATGTGATTTTTTTTATTTGTTAAGTCATTAACTTTAGCTCATCATTCAGTATCAAAAGTTTTACCAAAAGTTGTCATAAATTTCTTATTGTAAGAAAAATATGTTGTTGTTGCTATTGTTGTTGAGTAGCAGAACTAAATGCTTTATTTTATTTCCTCAAGTAAGAATCGAACCCTCAGCCGACGCATTTAAACTCGCACCCTTACAGATTCTTTATTATAACTAGAATTATTAATTCTTAACCACGATTACGAAGTAACTATTACCACATTATTAGGCCATCGTATGTGCCATTATTATAAGAGAACAAAAGATTATTATCGATGACTATATGTCAATACAATCTATGAATTAATATTAAAATAATGATGTTAATCGTGCAGTATTGACAGTAAATGTTTAGTATTTATCTAATGAAAATTATTTAATTAATAATAAAAAAAAAAAAAAATTGAGACCAGTCGTGACGCAGGGACACAAAGTGTGACTGGAAAGTCGACTGGTTGTAGGTACGATTCCCACTCTAATAAAATATTTATTTACATTTATATTTTCATTTCTTCGCTCTGGTGTCGAGGCAAAGTGCGGCGTTGAGTTGCGTCACTCCACACGCAATGCCTCCAAAACTCGGCAAAAAGTGGGGAACGGAGTGTCTTAAAACTAGGTTCCCTCTGCCTACCCTGCTGTTTGTCTGGGGGATAGAGCGTCAAGCTAAATGAATAATTATTAATTAAAATTAAATATTTTATTATTAGAGGCTGTTGTGGCGCAGTGGCACTAGGGTGTGACCGTAACGCGATGGTTGTGGGTACGATCTCCACTCGAAGGGATTAATTATTATTTATTAATATTTTCGTTTTCTTTGCCCTGGCGACAAGGCGTAAATCGGGCGTTGAGTTCTGCCATACACGCTATACGCAATGCCTCGAAAACTTCGGAGAACAGAGTGTATTAGCCCTAGGTTCTGTCTACCCTTTCTTTTGTTAAAACACTTTAAATTTACACTGTATTTCGCATATAGTAGGGAAAGCAAAGGGAGCCTGGTGTGTGGTTAACTTTATGTTTATTCATATAACATGCGGAATACAGCATATAGCTAATATAACCTACATTTCAAATTTCATAATAATTTTCTCGACGGTAAGATTTATCCAGTATCGAATATCCATCTCAAGCATCTCTTGAGACGTTCCTGTAATAGGAGATATTATATTAACAATTTCTTTTTCTTTATATTAATTATTTATTTCTTTTATAAATATGTTACGGTATTAAGACTTGCCTCAATTTGAATCAGCTTCACGCTGCGTCCCGCACTCTGCAGGGAAGGCAGAGGGACACGGTAGGGAACCTAGTGTAAACCCCTCTGTTCCCCATTTTTCGCCGAATTCTGGAGGCATTGCGTGTTTGGTGGCGGAAAACAACGCCGCTCTTTGCCTCGACGCCAGAGCGAAGAAATGAAAATATAAATTTAAATAAATATTCCATTTCTTCGAGTGGGGATTGAATCCACAACCAGTAGAGATTAGTCACACACTTGTGACCCTGCGCCACGACTGGCCTTCAGTTAAGAGATAACTTAATAGTGATAAGATCGCCTTTGTACTATATCTACTGGTCAACGTTGTAAAATTTAAAAATAGCTAAAACGTATTTCAATTTTTTGGGCAAAAACATGTTTTTGATTTAATTTTGATGAGTGTAGAGTAACTTCTTTTGCTACCACTCCCTTTTCTAGGACACTAAAATATAAATTTCTTGTGTTTTATTGTTTTAGATGTAATAGTAGAGGTTTATATGGATAAGAAATTAATTCAATTTAGAATTTTTAATTATAAATAAAAAGGCAGACCATCGAGAAATAGTGCAACATCATGTGACTGTAAAATGTAAACGCTCATATAATCAGTTAGAGAAATAAATTAAACATAGTTCAGTGTTGAGTTCCGCCATGAAATGTCCGGACGACACAGCACTAAGTACGAGTATATCTACTGTAAGATCTCTGCACATTACTGTATTAAATGTTTCATTTCATATTATAAGTATCTCCTTTTTTCAAATTTAGACTTTCATTATTTAATAAACTTTACTATAAAAGTTCTTATTTCGAAACGAGATCTGTCTCCAGAGTAAATAATAAGTTAAACAACTCCTAATGACGTTTGTTATTTGCTCTGTACCGTTTCATACTCAAATAAGTAAGGGCTTTGTTCAAATGATCCTTTTGTAGAGAGATTTTGTAAAGTATTATTTACTTAGATAGAATTTTTGTTAGGAATAATAATACTAACGTTGGGCACAATATGAAAAAAAATTATAACAATAAATGTTTAAAAATATAATAATCAACATACGATGACTAGAGATTCGATTCCCAGACAGAAATATGCAATTTTTTTTTATATTCGTCGCGTAAAAATTTGCGAAATTTGACAGCATTGTCTTAAAAAAATACATTCTGTCATAATGTCATTGAACTTTTTCATTAAAAATATATATCTATTAATTTTTTTCTAATATCTAACTAATATCACATACAAGGTTTAAATTCAATATAATATTATTAAATTCAAAGTTTAACGTGAACGCATATTTCATTTTCCTCGTGTGAACGTCGCATTCATTGAGTCGTTCAGTGTCGAGATATGACTGTATTTTATATATGTCTTTTATTACGTGTTCTTAGCACTTTATTTATATTAATATAATTTTAACAGTGTAAACTATACATAAAGTTATAAATATGAAGTATAATACCATATATTAAAAGTCCCATCGTGAAGGTTGTAGGGTTGAAAAAATTATGTACTTATTCGAGACCAGTCGTCGCGCAGGGGCACATAGTGTGACTGTAAAATCAACTGGTTGTGGGTTCGATCCCCACTCGAGGAGATGAAATATTTACTTAAATGTATATTTCCATTTCTTCGCTCTGTGTCGAGGTAAAGCGCGGGTTGAGTTCTGCCACTCAACACGCAATGCCTCCAGAATTCAACAGAAAATGGGGAACGGAGTGTCTTATCACTAGGTTCCCTCTGCCTACCCTGCTGCGTGCGGGATACTGCGTGAGGCTGATAAAAAAAAAATCTTATTTCTTTTGTCGGTACAGCGGGCGAAATGCTGGTTCATTTCGCTTTTGTTCTCATGTATTTTTTTTCAAATTCACGTTGTTTCTCGCATGTAGTAAGGGCAGGGTAGGCAAAAGAAGCCTGGTGTTGAGTGGCGGAATATAATAAATATTTCAATTTCTCGAGTCGTAATCGAACTCACAACCTGTCCGGTTGCAGTCACACGCTTGTGCCTCTGCGCCATTACTGGTAACTGGTGAATAAGTGCAACTTTTTTATTTTCTTTTAATTTGCTCCAAATATGTTAACGATTTACATGATAAATTATACAACTTTCAATTTTATTAATTGAAATTACAACTGATACCATTATCTCATACGAATACGGTACGAATTTTAAAACTTGCCGGTCTTTCAAAATTCATTAATTAAAAATCTATCTACATTTATATATGTTTATGTTTCTCAACTTACATTGATAAATCTATGAATTCACTAGATAAATTAAAAATTAATCATGAAATAGAATTAGATATTTTTTAAAAAAAATATTTCAATGCTGGTATGAGACGAAAAATCCCGTATACGTAGAGACAAACTAAATTGCCGACAAACAAAAATGCAATGGAACCGAGTAAATCCACAAAAATCGACGACCCGTGACTAACGTTATAGCCGTACATTTATTTCGCTTGAAATAATGAAAGTAATTTTATTTTTTGCAATAAAACTTTTTTGTAACTATCTTTAAAGGTTATTAAAAAAATGTCATCAGTACTACTACTTTGCTTCTTTTTTTTATGGAAAAAGACAAGACGAACAAGCTTACGGGTCACCTGAAGGTAAGCGATCACCGCCGCTCATGACTCCGTGTAACACCAGAGGAGCTACAGGTGCGTTGCGTGCCGTTAAGGTGAGATAGACGTGCTTTTTGAATGTACCCGGGTCGTATGGACCTGGAAACACTCCTGCAGGATTGGCATTTCAGAGTTGCGTGGTGCGTGGAAGGAAATTCTTACGAACGCACAGTAGGGGAGTGCCACGTATCCAGATGATTAGAGAATTTGGCGGCAGGTAACAGGTCAAACAGTTCTCCAGAACACTCCCCATGGTAAATACGGTAGAGAAAGCACAGGGTGGAGACATCTGTACGCAAAGCCAATGTATCAAGCCTTTCACAGATGATGGGGATCCACCCCAATAATTCGAACAGCTCGACGTTGTATGCTATCAAATGGATCAAGCTGTTACACCAGTCCATAGATGACACCAGTACTCCATATGAGGGCAAACCCGGGCCCTATATGAGTTTATTAGTGACGCCTTCAAAGTACATTCTAGAAATAAATTGATGATAGACAGACCAAGATCTAATATATAACTATGGATTTCACTGTTATACCTTTTGCTCCTATTTCTGTCATGTACATATTAACTCTATTCCTGGTTAGTTCGAAGTTTTAAATAAAAACAAATTTTGTTTACGTTAAAGTTACCATTTTTAGGGATATTTGTTTCCTGTGCTTCACGTTCACGTTTAGCTTCACGCTGTATCCCACACAGCAGGGTAGGCAGAGGTAAGCTAGTGTTCAAACACTCCGTTCCCCACTATCCGCTGAAATCTGGGGGCATTGCGTGTTGAGTGGCGGAACTCAACGCCGCGCTTTGCCTCGACACCAGAGTGAAGAAATGGAAATATAATTTTAAATAAATATTTCATCTCCTCGAGTGGGGCTCGAACCCACAACAAGTCGATTTTACAGTCACACTTTGTGCCCCTGCGCCACGACTGGCCTCAAATACTGTTATGAAATAATAACCGAATTAAATATTTTTGGCTCCTCTATATATATGGTTTGGACAACTTTAAAAAAGGTATTATAAAGCAAGCACCTAATTATGTGTTACACGACAAAAATATATGGTTAAAGACAAAATTAATTAATATTTATTAGCATTGCCTTATCGACGTATGAATAATTTTTAGCATTTTTAAAGTGTTATTCCAAACTTACGAAAGAAAATTTTGTTATTTAGAAAACGTATAAAAATTATAAACATAGCGAGATTTGAAGCTGTACCTCTTGGAAATCATCCAAGTACTCCGACCACTAAGCCATACGTACAGAATTTGCTGAAGCAGAGGCAAATAGTGATGTCTCCCTATTTTTTAGTTTTGAACTAATAAAAGAAATAATTCATCATTAAAATACATCACTCAGTCTCTCTATGTTGTAACAAGTATGAGGCCTGAACCCATAAACAAGGCCATCATCGTACAGTGGGATGCTGTCTAGCTGTAAACACGGTTTTCATTTTGCCACTCCGACGACAAAACACGGCGTTGAGTTTCGAGCCTCAACACGCAACTTCCCAGTTGTTGGGAGGAAAGTGGGGGGAACGGAGGGTTTTAACACTAAATTACTACTTACTAGACTGCTATATGTTCAAAAAATGCTAATAAATGAAAATATAATAATAAGTTTCTCTGAATATATAATGGAATCCATAATTATAATGTTCATTCATACTTGTCACAACTGTGCAACGATAACCAATAAACTCTTATCTCTAAAATACATATCAGAGCTATTAAGTTATAACTTAAGCTTATTTCGTCTTATCTTTCATCCAATTTAGTATTCAGATAAATACATTGCTTAATAAAACCTTTACTTTATATATGTACTGTTTATCATTTACTTTTTATAATATGTATAGATGGCAGCCACCGTGGAATTGATGGGAAGTGTCCGACTTAGTGTGCGGTGGTTATGGCTTCGAATTTTGCTGAGGACTTTTTACGTTTACAAATGGAATGGAATGGAATGGAATGTAATGGAATGGAATCAAAATAATAACATTAGCAATACGCTTTTATCGGGAAATTTTTCTTAATGTGTTTCACACACATACACACACACACACAGCCACAGTCATAAAAAGTTCAGCGTTGGGTTCCGCAATTTAATGCGCAGAATAATAGCGCGAACAAAATGGCGTTAAGTGGTATACATGGAACATATTTATAGGTATATCTCTCTCTGCTTGCCCTGATATAACCAGGTGAGTGTATATTTTAATAGATTATAGCATATAAGACAAAACGCAGCGTTGAATTCCGCCACTCAACACGCAATGTCTCAAAGATTACTTGGAAGCGAGGATCAGAGCAAATCAACGCTATCCGTTCCTACCTTTCTTACTTTTCGTTTCCACTATGGTTCCTTTTGCCCACACTACTGCATACGGGATGGAGCGTAAAGCATTTTTTTTTGTAATTCTAATAAATTTTATTCACATCCGGTAAAGCAACAAAAAAAATACAAGACAAGATAATAAAAGACATTGTTTCAGAAAAGTGTTTGTCACAACCGCCTCTAAATTAGAAGACAATGAAATGATTAGTTCCACAATTTAACTTTGCTTTTAGAACCAACAACATACGTGTTTATTTATAGAAACCACTGCTAGCTATCGTTTATTTGATGTTTTCTTTACATATCCTTCTGTTTGTGTATGCTAGAGTTTCCTTTATATATAATAATGAGAAACGATGTCTAAAAATGTCTTTTTAAATAACTTTAGCCCTTTAAAATTTACTGGAAACTAGTACAATAAGCATATATCTATGATTTTTTTATTGCCACACTTATATGTAGACTAAACAACTATGTATTGGTAAATGGTAAGAAATATTTTGAACGCTTATCGCAAATATGTCTTTATGAGATATTTTTCCTTTGTTTGCTTACAAATTTTATATGATGATTTTTAACCTAGTGTTGAGATACTCTGTTCTCCATTAAGAAATTTCCGTTCACTTTCCGTTGATTCCTTGAGGCATTGCGTGGAGTGGATGAGCTAACGCCGCGCTTTTTACCTCATTACGAGAACGAGAAACTGAAAATATTTTATTCCTTTGAGTAGGAATCCAACCCATAACCGTCATGTTTACAGTTCCAATCGCGTGTCTCCAACCACGACGGCTATGGACGTTTTGATATGAAGCAAAACGATACAAATTTAAAATTTCGTTTATGTAAAATATCTAAACTTAAACATTCGGTGAACAAACTTATTATATTAAAATTTTCAGAAAACAAACTAAATAAGAAATTATTATTTCTTATTTAGTTACCTAAGTTCTAAGTCCCCATATCGAAATTTACATATAAACATGGGTGGGTGGGGAACGGAGTGTCTTAACACTAGGTTCCCTCTGCCTACCCTGCTGTGTGCGGGATACAGCGTGAAGCTAATTTAATTTTTAATTTTTATATAAACATTGATAAAAATTATAAAAATTGTCATTATAATCCTAAAATCTCTTCTCTCTACCTCCTGCATGCTGACGATTTACAAATTTACGCACAAGGCACAACTCTCACTGAACTGCCTTGTACTATTGTGAAAATAAACAATGACCTAGAAATGTTTTGGAATGACGATAAATCCTTTTAAAAGTCAATCTATTTTGATCGGCAGTCCTAGATTATTGAAAAAAAAAATTGATAACTCCAAGTTTGTACCTTTAACAATCGATGGGGTTGTTATTCCATATAGCGAGACTGTAAAGAATCTATTTATAGTTATAGACCAACATCTGTCTTGGGAAACACAAGTAGGAGAGGTAAGTAGAAAGGTTTACGCTGCTTCTACGTGTCGTAATTGCGCTGGCAAACTCTCTCCTATTACATTATTATTATTATATTATTCTTGATTATGCCGATGTATGTTATCTTGACATTTAAGAGGAGCAATTAAATCTTCTCTATTCTGTGCTGTTTAATCCTTTCATTCCTTCTTACTTGAAGAAACAGTTCATGTTTCTTCATGACACTCATTTACGTTCTCTAAGCTCCGACAGCAATCTTTTACTAGAAATTCCTCTTCACTCTTCCTCCTTTTTCTCTATGGAATTCTTTACCTATCGACATCAGACATGTCAAAAGCCCATATATTTTTACTTAAATATATAACATTCTTTCCTCACTAAAAATAAAATTCATGATTGATATACATATATACATACATATATATATATATATATATATATATATATATATATATATATATATATATATATATATATATATATATATATATATATATATATATATGTGTGTGTGTGTGTGTGTGTGTGTGTGTATATATATATATTAAAAATTTTTACACACCGCCCACTATTTTACAACAAGGCGACTTTTTCGCTTTAAGCGATAAAGTCGCCTTGTTGTACTTTTTTATTTTATTATTATTTTTAAGTATGTAAGTTGTTTTGTTTTTTTTAAATGTGCAATAAAATATATTTATTTATTATACTAAAAATAACTAATTAAATATATTGCGGTCACTTTTGCAAACCGAATTTTAGTTTTTACCTTTTGATATTGGAATAATCAAATTCTCGTAATACTTTAAGAGGTTAAATGCCTCATGTTAACTTAAGCTTCTGTTAAGTGCTACCTAAGTTCTAAGTCCCTATATCGAAATTTACATATAAATTATATAAACATTATTAAAAATTATAAAAACAGTCATTATAAATAGTCTATACAAGATAAAACAGTCATATGATATAATAAATACGTCAATTTTTTATCACCTAATATTGGTTGTATTTATGTTATAAAAAAAGATCTAAATAAACATATTTTTAATAAATAAAAAAAAATCAGCTTCTCGCTGTATCCCGCACACAGCAGGGTAGGTAGAGGGAAGCTTGTGTTAAGACACTCCGTTCTCTAGTTTCCGCCAAATTCTGAAGGTATTGCATTTTAAGTGGAGGAACTCAATGCCGCACTTTGGCTCCACCAGAGCGAAGTAATGAAGATATAAATTTAAATAAACATTTCATTTCCTCGAGTGGGGACCGAACTCACAACCAGTCGCGTTTACAGTCACACTTTGTGCCCCAGCGCCCCGACTGGCGTAAAGATACTTCAAAAATATGAAATAAATATTCACATAGCAGCTGTAGATCCATGGTAAGTAGGTATATTATAGGATTTTTTGATTACGCGACGAATTCTTTACAAAATACGATAAAAGCAATACTTTTAGTGCTTATAAATATCATTTGATTCCGTTGATTAAAAAGCTTGGTTTTTTTGAAATTCGATATTAATTTCGGCGTGATACCTAAACGTAATCTCGAAATAAATGATCTTGACATACAAACAGCCAAGTCATACAAGAGTTCCGTTATTTCCATTTAATGTAAGGAACCCTAAAAATCAGTTCATCATTACCCTTACCCAACTGCGTCATAACCACCACATTTTTAATGTACCATAATTATAACGTTAATAAAATATTATTTATATTCAGTTTTTATATACGATTCGCGTTGTAGTATAAAAACTAGCAAGATTTCCTCAAATACTCTACCTGTAATAAAAATGTTCTTGTACACGCGCATACATTATAACTATGTAGATAAGATTAGAATTTTAAATGAATTATTTAATTTGATATAATATGTAGGTATGTTTTGACATATGTATATAATTTAATGTTGTTACTATAAAAATTATTAAAATCAGCTTCACGCTGTATCCCGCACACAGCAGGGTAGGCAGGGGGAACCTAGTGTTGAGACACTCCGTTCCCCACTTTCTGCTGAATTCTGGAGGCATTACGTGTTGAGATGCAGAACTTAACGACGTGCTTAACCTCGACACCAGAGCGAAGAAATGTGAATATAAATTTAAATAAATATTTCATCTCCTCGAGTGGGGATCGAACCCACAATCAGTCGGTTTTATAGTCACACTTCGTGCCATTGCGCCACGACTGGCCTCAAAAAAAATTATATTCTTATGAAAATGGTAACAAATATAGATAGAAAAAATTGGGGATATCCAAAAGCCGATAAAGACCTAGCAATTGTTGGTAATGAGTATGATGGTGAGGAAATATATATATATTTTTTAGTTTGCTTGGCTGGCAACGAGGCAATGCACAGCGTTGAATTCCCCCATCCATCACGCAATGCCTCCAGAATTATGCGGGAAGTGGGAAATGGACGTGTCTTAATGGAGACAGAGTGTCTTAACACTCAGGTTCCCTCTGTCTACGATGCTATGTACGGGATACAACTTAAAGTTAAATTATTATGATAATGATTATCGTATTGCCTCTTTTATTTTATATCTTTTATTATTTTTTATTTTTATTATTATTTTGTATATTTGAATACTAATGTTTGGCATATGAAATTTATGTCTGCATATTCATATAAGCTGATCGAAATACATCCGCTACTATACATATATATATTATTTTTTCCATATTAAAAACGTATTTTTTTATCAGCTTCACGCTGTATCCCGCATACTGCAGGGTGGGCAGAGGGAACCTAGTGTTAAGACACTCCGTTCCCCACTTTCTGCCGAATTCTGGAAACATTGCGTGTTGAGTGGCAGAACTTAACGCCGCGCTTGTCCTCGACACCAGAGCGAAGAAATGGAAATATAAATTTAAGTAAATATTTCATCTCCTTGAGTGGGGATCGAACCCACAACCAGTCGGTTTTACAGGCACACTTTGTGCCCCTGCGCCACGGCTGGCCTCTATAACATATCTATTTATAAATCATTAATCATTAAATCTATTAAAACACCCCTTTTTGCCTACACTTTCCACCCAATTTCTCATACATTGTGTATTGAGTGGCGGAATTTAAAACCACGATTTGTCTTGTTTACATAGCGAGGATATGAAATTAATTCATTCCCTCGAACAAGGATTGAACCTACAACCGCCACATTTACAATCAAACGCTATACCGCTGTGCCACCACACATTATTAGGTTTTCATTAAAAAAGAATAGAAACTAAAAGTATACATATAGAAGTATAAAAGCAAAAGTAATTCAATTATCAATCGACGTTTTCGATAATATAATTGATATGGGTTATTAAGAGGCGTTTGGTTAATGGAATCTGTCATAAAAAGGTTGAAAAGCTGTAGAGAAGATAACCAATTTTCCAGCATTCATATCCAGATTACAACATCAATCAAATGTTGTGTAATCTAGAATGTTGGAAATTTGATAAAACATTTTTTTAGCTTCACGCTTTGTCCCACATCTAGCAGGGTAAGTAGGACGAGCGTAGTGTTAAGACACTCCGCTTATTGCATTGGCATTGCGTGTAGAATGGCGGAACTCAACGCTGCGTTATTTATAGTTTCATCAAAGTACTGCAGGAATGAAATTATCTTTGTTTCAATTTAAATGAAAATATTATTTTGTGTATATTATATGCACATTTTTGTAAGTATTATAAAAAGCATACCTAACAAAAGTTTAAAACAGAATATTTTTATAATAATAAATTCATTTAAATTAAATAAAATATTCATAAATATTTTCAGTAACGTGTTGTAACTAGGCTATTATAGCAACAGTAAATGTCGAGACAAAGTAAAATATTTAACTTTCAATATATGATAATTCACCGATATCCAGAAATAGAGTTGAATTTAAATACATAAGAATTTACATTATAATCGACACGGCAGCCGTACGTTTGAACAGCTGATTTTTTTTCAAACCTCATATAAATAACGATCAACACCATCAGATTCCAAGGATTATATATGAATAAAATACACAATTTTTTACACAAACACACACAAGAAGCACAAACTCAATTTTATTTTAAAATTTTATATTTGCACAACACTGTTTTTGCACTTGTACGGACGCGAAAGCGCGAATTTTTACACGAAAGACGTGCAGCCTTACCGTTAGCTCAATAGTTACTAACTTTAGTACAGCGTTGCGCGGTGGACCCTAGACTCTAGAGTCGAGACGTAGAGTTCATAATAGAAATATTACATAAATACTTTTTTGCGATGGACTTTTGATTAATTTAATATTTTATTGATATTAATATTGTTTTTAAGTTTCACGCTGTATCCCATACATAGCAGAGTAGGCAGAGGGAACCTGGGCGCTTAGTGCTCCCTACTGCGTTTCCATTAAAACACTTTCGTTTTTCACTTTCCACCGAATTCTGAAGGCATTGGGTGTTGAGTGGCGGAACTTAACGCCGCGTTTTGCCTCTTTACTAGAGCGAGAAAATGAAATGATTAAGTATTTAGTTTACTCGAACAGGAATCGAACCCACAACCAGTCACGTTTACAGTTGCATGTTTTGCCGCTGCGCCACGACTAGACTCAATTTAAAATACATTATTCATATGATATTAATAATACATTTTTATATAGTAATAAATATATTTGAAGTTTTAGTAATTTAAATCGGGGATTAGTATAAATCTTATTAAGTATTTTTTTTTACACTAGAACCCAAGTGTAGTATACATTGTATGTTGAGTAAGCGGAACTCAACCCCGCGCTTCATGAGAACGGGGGAATGAAAGGAATTTTAATATTAAATAATTTTCCCCCGAGAGAGTCAATTTGCGGTTATTCTACTGCGCCAATATATTTCATATTAGTGCTTGTATTTAGTTGAGTACACTGTGACCTTTTTGTGGTATATCTTTTCTTTTTTATAGAAAAGATATTTCAAAATATTTAACTTTCATAATATTTTATTAAAATTGTTTTTATGTATAGATTTTATTTCGCACACAACATGGTAGGAATCAAAGGGAATCTATTGTAAAGACACTTCATTTCTCATTTCTTCTAAATTCTGAGGGTATTACGTGTTGAGTGGCGGAACTCGTCGCGCTTTGCCTCTACACCTGGGCGAGTAAATTTAAATAAATATTTCGTTTTTCGAGTTGGGATTGAACCCGTAATCAGTAGCGTTTACAGTCTTTCACTAGTGCCCCTGCGCCACGACTGTCTTTTTTTGACTGATGACTGACTACTAATTCGAATATTATAATAAGTTATTAATGAAGAAAAATACCGAAGCCATTAAAAAAATCTAAAAATCCTTGACTAAAACTTAGATTGAGAATAAAAATAGTATAAGTATAATTTTCTACATTCACTTCCTTTTTTTTGTTTATTATATATTTAAATATATTATGTATTTAAATACCGACAAGTAAAATAACTTACTAATTAATTTAAAAAAATGTAGTCCTCCAATATGCGAATATACCTATATGTATACACTAGCGACCCGGTCGAAGCTTCGCGCGCTTGAATTACATAATTATTAATTAAGAAATTTCCATTAATTTCGTTTTCTAATAATAAATAATAATATAATTTTAAAAACAATATCTATACTTTTATTTAAACTTAAAAATGCATGCCAACTCAATTTACTAATCTGCATTATTTTCATTTTCTAGTAATAATATTATTATTAAAAAACCGGTTAAGTGCGAATCGGACTCGACCACCAAGGTTTCGTACCAATTTCAAGATTGTAGGCCAAGAACTACTTATAAAAGTTGACAAAATTAAGTTTGCGAGCATATTCACTGATTTTGTAGGAAGTAAACTAAAATATGTTTGTAATGTTTTTTTTTACTATGATATATCTGTGAGTTTTCACTTTTCAGATTTTTTTCCTTTATTTTTATTGCAAGTTTCGATTCCTTGCCACATATCTGTAGTTCTGGGAAGAAGGAAGGGGAAGTGCAGTTACAATATTTGGCACGTATTTGGCATCTATAGATTTTGATTATGCGGCGAATTTCGTACAAAATGCAGCAAAATTGACGCATAAATGCTTTTTTTTTATTTTGATTGCGTTGACTTAGAAGCTTTTTATGTGCTTCAAGAATACATAGACTTGAAAACTTCGTATTAATTTCAGCTTGTATTCTCTACGTGATCTCAAGATAAATGGCCTTGACAGACAAACAACAAAGTGATTTTATAAAGGATTATATTTTACCTTTTGAGGTACGGTACCCTAAAAAAACACTTACTATATTAAAAAGTATCGTTACAGCTAATTTAATAAAACAATTATAGCAATTTTGTCGAATAACATAACATATCTTAAAATGGTATAACTTTGTGACTGAAATAAAACAAATACTTAATATTAAGGCAAGTCGTGGCGCAGGGGCACAAAGTGTAACTGTAAAACCGACTGGTTGTGGGTTCGATCCCCACTCGAGGAGATGAAATAAAATCAGCTTCACGCTGTATCCCGCATACAGCAAGGTAGGCAGAGGGAACCTGTTTGTTTTCATTTATAAATATTTACTTTAAAAAGAAAAAATGTAACTTTTGCGCTGAAACGACAACATTAATTAATTAATTACTTATTAACTGTCGTTAACAACAAATTACTTTTATGTTTATACTTTCCTTTTTGTCTATTCATTCATATTTTGGAGGATTCATATCAACGAAAACATTGTGATACAATAATTTATATTAAGTATCTACATATGAAACGCTCAAAAGGAAAATTTGGTCAAATGGGCGACTGTAATTAACAATCAGCTTCACTACTTGTACACAGCAAGGTAGGCAGAGGGAACCTAGTGTTATAACACTCCGTTCCCTACTTTCATTGCGTGTGAGTGATTGAACTCAACGCCGAACTTTTACCTTGGTACAAGTATATTCTTACTAGTTAATAATTCTCGGGAGCAATAAATTATTTAATACACGTTCAACTTATTTTATATTCTACGCTCTGAAATTTGAGAGATAATTAAATATGTAATGTTACGGAAACACCGTTTTTTGGGAAACGTTTTATATGTTGCCAGTCTTGCCAGTATTTTTTTATTATTTTAGATTTGTTTTGGAATTAGTATAAATACAGTATTAAATATAAACATAGTAATATAACCGAAGTAGTGAGTAGTGGAAGTTAGTCTTGAAAGATACAAAAAATATAATTTAAATATAACTAAAACGTTTTTCTTCTTTTTTTTCAGCTTCACGCTGTGTGAAGCTGAAAAAAAGAAGACACCGACACCGTTTTTTGTGAACCGTTTTATAATTTGCCAGTCTTACCAGTATTTTTTTATTATTTTAGAATTAGTATAAATACAGTATTAAATATAAACATAGTAATATAACCGAAGTAGTGAGTAGTGGAAGTTAGTCTTGAAAGATACAAAAAATATAATTTAAGTATAACTAAAACGTTTTTCTTTTTTTTTTTTAGCTTGTGAAGCTGATTCGCAGAAGGAAACCATTGCAGACCAGTTCCTCTCACTGTTTAGCATGGTCCCCACCACACTGGGCAGTGAGAGGTCCCTACCCACTACAGCCATCAAGGCATGGCGTTGTGAGGATCAGGCGGGGCATTCGGCCAGAGTGTGATGCGCCGAATCAACGGAGGCATCACACTCATGACACACCGGTGACATTTCCCGACGTGCAATCTGATGCAGGTATTTACCGAAGCAACCGTGCCCCGTGAGTACCTGCACCAGCCTGAACGTCAGGACTCCAAAGCCCCTTCTAACCCAGCGCTCAAAGCGAGGACGGACTGCCTCCACCGTCGCTAGGCCTGCCGCCGGTGACCACAAGTCCTCTCTCCATCGCCGGATTAAGGTTTCGTTAATAATTAACTTTAATACAATATAATATTTAACACTATTATTCACAGTAAATTTATAAAAAAGTTAATTAATAAAATCAATAATTTTTAACTTTATTTATTTATTTATTATAAATAAATAAAGTTTAAATTATTGACAAAATATTTTTCAACACATTTTTTATATTTTCTTTATTGATAACATTACATACATTTAAAGGGAGATCATTTACTAATTTCGGTACTAGGTAGGCCGAAGTGCGTTCGCCGTAAGCGTTGTTGGCTCTTATTGTCCGTAACTAGAAAGCTCTAGAGACAGTTCGTGTATTTACAGTATGTTCAACGGCAATTTTAATTTCATTACAAAAAAAAAATGAATTTTAATTGGCTATGTACAGATAGGATTTTTAAGAATGTAAACATTAGTATTGTTAGAAACTATATTCTTTATTATTTTAACTTTTAGATTATATATTTAAAAGCTTTTACACCATAGTTATACTGTTTTATATATTTCATTTTTCTATTTATATAGGAACACGGTTTATGCCCCTGCACCGTAACTGGCCTCTAACTTTTTTTATTAGATTCAATAATTTCTTTTTATTATATTACTTTTTTATTATTATTATTATTATTCTCTCACGTATCAAGGAAGATAAGATAAGATAATCAAGTACTGAGACATTCTATTCTGCATTTAGCCTACAAGTATATTAGATACATTACATGAGTAGCGAATATTCCGAATAGAAATTAACTAGAAAATTACACCAAAAAATCAATTGTTTTAAGACTCGAGATAATTGTTTTTGTATATATTATACAAAAGATAGAAATCAAAATTAGAATTAAGTAACACAGAATCAAAAAAAAAACCTACCGATTAATATTTATAATGTATAAAAAAAATTGACTGACATGTCTTAGTGCGGCGATCCAAACGTAAATATAGTTAGATTTGATTTCTCCCTACAAACCGTGGGTGGCTAGAACCTGTGTAATATGCCCATATTAGATAACAGACGCTCAGACGACGTAACCCATTTCACTCACTGAACCGTTTCATTTCCGATCAAACCTAAATACATTTGTACAGTGTAAGGACTCAGATCAAACAATGGACCAATCCTTTGATGAAGTTGTTATGTTAGGGTTGATTAAAGAAAGCTTAATAGTCGTTTATGATTATATATATTTATTTATTTCATCTTTTTTCTGTATCCGTATCCGAGTTCCGTATCTGGGTTTTTTTTGGAGTGACCTGGAGTGGCTTGAGTCAAGATACTCCGTTCACTACATAATTATAAATAAAATACATTTTAACTAAATAAACTTACAGTTACTTAGTTAAAACGAATGCCAGATGTTGGCATGCGGAAGTTAATTCTAGACGACGGTTAGCTATTTCAATTTTCTTTCTTTTACCGGAGTAGGATATTTGCCTCGGTTTAATTTATACTATACTAGCGGCTCATTCGCGGCTTCGCCCGCACACCACCTATAATTCTCTTAACAGATTGATTATATAATATTATACAATTAATCATGAAAAAATTTAATTACTATGTGGCCGGACGTGAGGGTGTCATCGGCAGCAAGGGCGCCCCCCGCAGTACTCAAGCTCAGGCTTGCGGCCGTAAACAATGTTGAATTATTTTAATTTTACATTTTCTCGAAAAGTATACGTCAAAATTACATGCTATAAAAGCCAAAGACTATCTTCATAAAATTTCTTTGATGATGGAATAATTTTAACTCGAAAGTTTCAATATTTTTGTTCAATTGAAACGATTTTTTGTCACAAAATACCTTATTGTGACTTATTTATAAAAGATAGATAGAAAGAGAGTGTCGTGGATTTTATTTTAGAACTAATGAAATTGAATGTATTTGTAGTACAATGTATCAACTACTGTTTCAGCGCACGCGCTTAAGGCAATTTAATGATGTTCATTATTATTGTTATTTCTCCTATAGCATTCCTGGGAAATGTAGCTTTTATACAAAACAAAAAAAATGTGAATCCGACTAGTAGTTCCAGAGATAATAGCGTTTAAACAAACAAACAGAATTTTCCGCTTTATTATATTAGTATAGATATAGATTAGGGATGTTGGTGGTGAGAGTACTTTACAATAATTATAAGACAGTTCTTACAGACCTAAATGCCATGAAAATTATCAGCATAGATGTCCAAGTTTTCAGGTTTCGTCCTTGCGAGCAAAAATCTTCCGAGACGGAACCTCGACAAGCGTTGATAGTCCATCCATCCCATCCATCCATTAGCCTTTTGACAGTATATTGGTCACTAATATCTTTAAAATATTTTTATAACTAGTCCTGATTTCAATAAACTGTTTTTTTCCTTTATGTACAATATATATATAATAGTATTTCGTGATATATTGAGGCCGTCGTGGGCCAGGGGCACAAGGGTGTGACTGTAACGCGACGGTTGTGGGTTCGATCCCCACTCGAGGAAATGAAATATTTACTTAAATTTATATTTCCATTTCTTCGCTCTGGTGTCAAGGCTAAGCGCGGCGTTGAGTTCTACCACTCAACACGCAATGCCTCCAGAATTCGGCAGTAAGTGGGGAACGGAGTGTCTTAACACTAGGTTCCCTCTGCCTACCCTGCTGTGTGCGTGAAGCTAATTTAATTTAATTTTTTTAATATATAATAGTTACTATAACACAATTATATTTAAATGAGGTTTGTTTTATAGTAAAAGATTGAAAAAGATTCTGTCCGCATTTAGAATACAGCGCGTCGGGTGGTGAAACTCAACGCCGTTCATTATCGAGCCGTACCCACAGTCAAAAAACACTTTAAAAATAATCCCTCGAATAAGAATTGAACCGAAAATCGTCGTATTTACAGTAAAACATTATATAAAATGTGAAATTGCGTCAATAGTTGTGACTAAAATAACCTATAGATAATTATTTTGATGAATGCACAGCCAGGGTTCAAGCCCTTGAACTTTTGCATAGTGAAGTATGCTAGTATTACAGAAATTTTGTTGCATAAATTTAAATATAATTTTAATTTGGTAAAATTACTTCTCTAAAGTGGAAGGAAAAATTTATTGTAATATATATTTTTTTCAACTTCAAGCTGTATCCCGAACATAGCATTGTAGGGAGAGGGAACCTATTTATATTACACCATTTCGGTTGTTCACTTTCCGAAGAATTCTGAAGAGATTGCTGGTATCAAGTGACGGGACTCAACGCCGCACTTTGACACCAGCAAAAAAAAAATTAAATATTTTATTTCCTCCAGTGGGAATGGAACCCACAACCTGTCGTTTTTCAATCACACTTTGCACCCCTGCTCCATGACTGGCCTCATTCCATCCATCGACATGTTCTACTTTAAATATATTTTAACATTATCTTTTATTTCAATTAATTTTATAATTAACATTAAGAATACAATACCTATATGAATTCATAATTTCGACCTCATTATTAGATTTAAAAAGATCTTGAGATAAAAACGTGCAATCGTAAAACTTACATATTATGACTAATTATACTTAGTTTGAAATTTAAATGAAATAATATTTAACTTTTAAAGTGAATAAATTAGCTAGTTACTTATAAATTAAATATAATTGACGTGTTTTTAGGGTTTCGTACTTTAAATGGAAAAATGGAACATAAACCCTTATACGAGATTATTTGTTATCCGACTGTCGGTGTGACAAGAGCATTTATCTCCAGATCGTGTGAACGTATGCATCTGAAATTAATATAAAATGCTCAGATTCACTATCCCTTAGAGAAAAGAAAAAATCAAGCAACTTCTAAGTCAACGCAATCAAAAGATACGAAGAATTCCCTTCTTTTTACACCAAATGTTAAAAGCTTGCCAAAATACAATAATGAAAACTGCAATTAAATCAGTTAAGCATTTTCTGAGATTCGTATCAACAAACGCACAGGCAAATAGAGAGATAAGTTCTTCGGTTGGTTCTATTACATTACTAAATGCTACCAGTAACATTTTTTTATACATACACAGACACCGATCCTATACTATTTTATAATAAGTATAGACAAAGATATTATTTTTAAAATTATATTATAGCAAATTAATAATTATGTATTTCAAGCGGGCGAAGCTGCGAGCGTGTCGCTAGTTATATTTTAATATTTTTGGTCACTTGGAAAACTAAAGCTATTGCAATACATTTAGTGAAACTTATAAATACGAGTGTATTTTACTAAAATCTGTAAAGTTATCGATTTGTCGGATTTCCTCATCAGAATATCAGATAGCTTAAAATAATAAAGAATATATAGATATCTTTTCAAATTTGGAATAATTTTAGTATAGCGATATCTAAAAATTTTCTCACTATTTGTTAAAATGTACAGAATTCAATATAAAAAATTATCGACAAAATATTTTCCTATATCAAATTTTAAGTATAGTTATTTAAAAAGAATCTCTTAACTAATATGCTATTTCTTATCACAGTAAATAGTATCACGTATTAAACATCAAAAGTGCATTAATAGATTATTAAAATAATCATTGATTTTCTAAAAAAAAAATATTTCACATCTTGAGTATAATATCTCTGAATATGACTCTGAATTTTTATGAAAAACATAACGTTTCGTAACATTATGAAAAAAATGTCGATTGGATTTTAAATTAACATTCACGAATGTACGGGTACATATGGCACTGTAATAATATTTTCATATATCAAAGCGAGCGATTAACGTTGAAAAAAAGATGATATTCGAAATAATACAATTTTAATATTATGTTGAACGGATCATTTCTGTTTTTGACATTTTTTTAGTGTTATTCTACACTTAGGAAAGAAAAATACTTATTTAGATAACATAAAAAATTGAACGTAGCGGAACTCGAACCCGCTATGTTCAAATTTTTATAAGTTATATGCATATCTGAACGTATGGCTTAGTGGTCAGAGCGCCTGGTCGGTTTCCAGGAGGCGCGGGTTCGAGTCCCGCTATGTTCAAATTTTTAGACGTTTTCTAAATAAGGATGATTTCTGTGTTACCATACTCCATTCTCCTCAAACCAAATTTTCGAGACATTGTATGTTGAATGCCGGAACACAACGCCGCGCTTGTCTTCTTACTAGAGCAAGGTCATTAAAATAATTCTTTGTCCCGAGTGGAAATCAAACCCACAGCTGTCGCGTTTTTTACCCCATTCTCATCGTTACGCATTTCGTATTAGTACCTTAGTATTTAGTAGTGTTTGACTCGTCTCAAACTCTACTAAATATGTGATAATGATGTCGTTGTAAGTGTCGTATTCAAATATTGAAAATTTATATCGGCATATAGAATTCTTGAGGCCGGTCGTGGCGCAGCGGCACGAGGTGTGACTGCAAAACCGACTGGTTGTGGGTTCGATCCCCACTCGAGGAGATGAAATATTTACTTAAATTTATATTTCCATTTCTTCGCTCTGGTGTCGAGGTTAAGCGCGGCGTTGAGTTCTGCCACTCAACACGCAATGCCTCCAGAATTCGGCAGAAAGTGGGGAACGGAGTGTCTTAACACTAGGTTCCCTCTGCCTACCCT
>JAATLQ010038525.1:0-26128 GCA_013421005.1 Heliconius erato x Heliconius himera | reverse complement strand
TTTATATAGAATTCTTGTTGAACAAGAACATAAGTAGTAGATAGAACTAGAGAACGAAATTTTGTGAAAAAAAAATATTTTTTTTAACAATTACCTTATGCCGGCCATACACGCTACTGTTTACCGGAGATAGCTACGTGTGCTGTGTTACAGCGGAGTATGTGTGCGGGACTATACCTGTGCAGTTTTTAGGATCTGTGCAAGGTACCGGCCTAGAATCGACAATCAATTCCTCTCAGTGACATCGTACGGTGTAGCTGTGCGTGTAGGTACTCCGGTGGTACTACAATTTCTGATGACTTTATTTTTTTTTGTATTATAGGAATAATCAATGTGAGTTATTCTATATATATTTTCTCGTCGATTCAGAGACGGTTTTAAACTCTTCATCTTCAGGTTCGAATTTTAATTCGTTTAATAAGTTGATATAACCGTAAGTTTCTCTTTTCATTAACCAATGCTTACCACTCTTTTCACTTTATTATCTTTTTTTTTTCTTCAAAATTATTGCAAGGCCTATTAATGCCAGTAAATCATCATCCTCAATCGACGCCATCATAGAAAAAAACTGAAGACCGCTTCTGTATACCGGGGTGTTCCCACACACGTTACTAAATTGTGGTTGTCCTGCGCCGCAAATACTATACAGGTAACCTCTCCGGTAAACCGTAGCGTGTATGGCCAGCTTTATAAAAAAAATATTGATAACAATTCTCTTCTTCCCAAAACACGGAGGAAAAATTGTAAAAACATTAAAACGAATATATGCATACATACTATACATACAAAGCTGTCGGCAAAAGCTATTAGAAAACGATATATCGCTGTAACGTCAGTATTGATTTTTCCATTAGGATCTTATATTGTGATTGAATAAAAAACGGTTTTCTGCAAGATGATGTTGACTTTGCATTTAGTTATTGAATAATAAGTATTAGAGAAAATGTAAGTACGTAATTTGTTGTCATATCTTATAATCGTTTTTTTTTTTAAATCACGCTATATCCCGTATGTCGTGGGGTAGGCAGAGGGAACCTAGTTTAAAGACGCTCCACTCCCCACTTTCAGCTGAATTCTAAAGGCATTTTTACATGTTGAGATGGCGAAACTCAACGCTGTGCTTTGCCTTGTTACCAGAGCGAAGAAATGAAAATATTAATAAATAATAATTCATTCCTCTGAGTTGGGAATCGACCCTACAACCGTCGTATTTATATATATACTCTTGTACTACGCCACGACGGACTCAATTTTACGAATCTCCACTTAAATGAAATTGGAAATAGTTCAAAATTCTATTCGAAGTTTTATATGAGTCTGCTGCTTGTCAAAGTTTTTATTGTTATTGACTTTTCGTTGCATATTTTTTTTTAATTGTCTTCACGCTGAGTCCCGCATACAGCAGGGTAGGCAGAGGGAACTTAGTGTTAAGACACTCCGTTCCCCACTTTCCGCCGAATTCTGGAGGTATTGCGTGTTGAGTGGTAGAACTCAATGCCGCGCTTTGCCTCGACACCAGAGGGAAGAAATGGAAATATAAATTTAAGCAAACCACAACCCACAACCAATCGGTTTTACAGTCACACTTTGTGCCACTGCGCCACGACTGGCCTCTAAGATTTAATTGCTTTCTATATATTCAGTGTAGGGTCGTCGTGGCGCTATTAGAAAGCATCTTATTGTAAACGTAATGGATGTGGGTTGGATCTCTACTCGGAGAAATGTTATCAAAATTACAAAATTATTCTCTTTTCTCCGATTTGGTAGACAAATCGCGGCGTTGAATGCCACATCTAAACACACGATGTCTTGTATTGCGGAAAATGGGGATCGGATTATCTTAACACTAGGTGCATTCTGCCTCACCTAAGGTAGACAGAACCTAGTGTTAGCTAGCTAACATAATCAGGGTAATATGAAAGATGTGTAATGATAAAAGAAAAAGATAAAACGTGAGATATGGCACATATGCTAATTTAATTTAATTTCTTTAGTTATTAAAACTATAAAGAATATGTTTACATTTGAAAAATTACTATTCTCTTATTTTTAAACATTTTTTAAAGTGTTATTCCACACTTAGGAAAGAAAAATAGTTATTTAGAAAACATATAAAAATTTGGACGTAGCGGGACTCGAACCTGCGCCTCCTGGAAACTGACCAGGCGCTCTGACCACTAAGCCATACGTTCTCATCGAGCTACGTCTAAATTTTTATACGCTTGTTACAACTTATTTATGTCGTTTCTTTCACCCGAATATAGTGGGGAAAAAACCAAGTCAATTTGATTTCCTATTTCCGCAACTTGTCTAAAATAGTTCTAATAAAATTAATTTCGAACGTAAGACCGTCGTGGCGAAGTGGGACAGCCTCCGTAAACGCGATGCTTGTGAGTTCGATTCCCACTCGGAAGTCATCTTAAATATTTAAAGAACTTTTTCCTATTTCCCGCTCTACTCTAGAAATTAAGAGAGCGGAGTGTCTTGCAAAATCATGTCTTACAATCAAAGAAATCGCATTAACAGATAACCAACATAATGTTCTTAACCAGCTTCAAAAGCTATTTTTTTTAAATAAAAATTAAATTAGCTTCACGCTGTATCCCGCACACAGCAGGGTAGGCAGAGGGAACCTAGTGTTAAGACATTCCGTTCCCCAATTTCTGCCGAATGTGTTGAGTGGCAGAACTCAACGCCGCGCTTAACCTCGACACCAGAGCGAAGAAATGGAAATATAAATTTAAATAAATATTTCATCTCCTCGAGTGGGGATCGAACCCACAACCAGTCGGTTTTTGCAGTCACACCTCGTGCCGCTGCGCCACGACCGGCCTCTATTTTTTTAAGTAAAACCATTCCATTTTCGCCCTCAAATACGTCCTAATAACGCAAAGCTTACTTACAAACGAGGCAGAATAAGCAAAATAAGCAGAATATTAGCCATTTCATTTCGCGGGATAAATGGAAAAACTTAATAATTTCCGAGAAGGGTGAACTTCATTTGTCAGAAAAGCTTATATAATGTAGTGGAAGGGTTTTCTAAGCGTATCCGAGACCTAATATTGAATAGACGCGCAATAGTATCTATTTGTGCGCCATATATTTTATTTCTAAATATAAAACAGTTCAGGGCATTATTATTGGATATGGTTTGGTATTTAATATATTATTAATTCTATACGGATGAATATAATTATTAGATATAAATTAGGTCAGCGGCCAGCCAGGCATAAGCAAGCAAGCAAGCAAAAGGTTGTGGATTCGATTCCCACTCAAGGAAATAAAATAGTCATTTCCTCGCTCTGGTAGCGAGCTAAGATGCGGCGTAGAGTCCTGCCAGCCACTCAACACGCAATATCTCCAGATTTCGGTGGAGAGTTGGGAACGGAAGCGGAGTGTCTTAAAATTAGGTTTCCAGATTCCCTCCGCCTACTTTGCTATGAGCGGAATATATATAAAGCTAAAAATATAAAAAAAGAAATAATTTGTGCTAAGGTACAATATATTTGCGATCTGACATACATTTAATTTATTTTAATATTTTACATATACGCTATCAAGATATTAAAACATTAAAACATTTTCAAAAAATGGCAATCCAGTTTTAATCAAAAAGAAAGCGTGCAGTTTTTGAATGAGCTACTTTCACTCAAAATTTTGGTTGACAGTTTACTACTGTATATTTTATAAGCATACATATAATTATTTCATTATAATATATAGGATAAGATACTTAATAAAATAAATAAAACCTTATGAGTATATTTAAATACATAGTGGCAGTGGAACAGTGTGAACCGTGATGGTTGTGAGTTCGATATAAACTCAGTGTGATGAGTTATTTCCGTCCCGTTTTGATAGATCAAGTGAGGCGTTGAGTTCCGCCACTCAATCACACTTACGCCATATCGCATAAAAAGCGAAGAGCGGAGTGTCTTAACACTAGATACTCTCTTCCTAACTTATACGTATGCAGAATAAAGCATGACACCAGAGCGAAGAAATGAAAATATAAATGTAAATAAATATTTAATTTCCTCGAATAGGGATCGAATCCACAACCAGTCGATTTTACAGTCACACTTTGCGCCCCTGCGCCACGACTGGCACAGTTGAAGCGATGAAGTTAAAATAAGAAATAAATTAGTAAAATAAATGAAATCTGTAATTTGTGGATAATACGTTTTAAATGAGAGTCAGAATAGATTGCCATAACCTTTATTGTTCTCTGAATGAGTGAATAATTAAGTACATTATAGTTAATATCCATACATTTAGTACATATGGAATTAGTTTACAAAAGGCAGGAAATAGATGGCAGTGTAGGTCAGTAAAGGAAATCAAAATCAGCTTCACGCTGTATCCCGCTGTATCCAGCAGGGTAGGCAGAAGGAACATAGTGTTAAGACACTCCGTTCCCCGCTTTCCGCCAAATTTTTCGAGACATTGAGTGTTGAGCGGCGGAACTCGTCGCCGGGCTTTTGCCTTGGTGCCAGAGCGAAGAAATTAAAATATTAAGAAATATTTTTTTTTCTCGAGTGGGGATCGAACCCACAACCACCGTCGCGTAACAGTCATACCTTTATGCACCTGCACCATGACGGCCTCTAGGTTAGAAATTTTGATACAAATCAACAACTTTAATAGGCACAAAATAACTTTATTCAACTGGGCACGTCACTATAGAAATAAGTCTAACCATACAGTCAGGACAGTGGGACTAAAAATATAATGCCATAGTAACATTTCCAACAATTTTCTCAAATCAAAATATTTTATTGCAAGCGAAAATACCTTTATAATATCTTATTCATTTTTAATAAGATTATTAGTAGTATAGTAAATAAACCTAGGATATCTTCACTTCTGTAATTTCCTTAATCACTTTTATTAGCTATACGCTTTATAACACTTAAAACAGAGTAATCGGAACGTCGAATCTCCGTTCTTCTTCTTCTCCGCCCGATTCCAGACATTGCGTGCCAAGTGGCGGAATTCAACACCGCATTTTATCAGATCGTGGAAATGGAATTCATTACCTCGAGTACTAATGGAACCCAACCAATGCTTTTACAGTTAGATGCCATTTATCTATGTTACGATCGCCTCTTTCTCCTCTCTATATAAATAATAGCTAAACATCGATTTACTTTTAAATTTTATTAGTTTCTAAGAAACATTTTTGTACTTGACAGTAACAAATTATGTCGAGCTAAAAGTTATTTGGCGTTCAGAAAGAATTTAAATGAAGCAATATATTTTTTCTTCATTACTTAAACAGAACAAAATTTTGTGATATTATATTACACGTAATATAATATCGTTCGAGAAACTTTCTTTGTGCGATACAAGAAAAGCTTAAATGTCAGTGTGTCATTACTCAATCATTCTTAGAAAACGTGACAGTTAAGGATTTATATATAATGATTTAAGTATTTATTTTAAATATTTGTTACACCTACCTTTGCACCTGACTTGCTTGATCTATATGAAAATATAATACTTTAATTTTCCGCTCTGGTAACGAGGCAAAATGCGGCGTTGAGTTGCGCCACTCAACACACAATGCCTCCAGAATTCAGTAAAATTAGTGAGTAAGTAACGGAAGTGTCTTAACACTAGATTTCTAGGTTCCCTCCGCATACCCTACTATGTGTTGGGATTATTGCGTGACGCTAATAATAAATATAATTGAAAACCAGATAATACATTGTTTAATTTTTTCAGCTACTACTCTTTATACGTCTTGAAAAAAAATTATGATGAGATGATTACTTTTTTAATATTTACTTATAATTAATAAAGTGTTCCCGTATTGTATGTGATAATAAGAAATGAGTTAAAAATGTAAAGCTTTAAAAAATTGTCATAGCTAAATGCTGATTGATAGCTTTGATAACTGATTGTGTATAAAATCTTTCAAGAAGTTTCTTTTTTTTTATTTTTTTTAGGTTCACGTAGCGCTATGTGAGGAAGGAAAGATTCTTAAACTTGCCCACTTTCCGCCGAATTCTTAGGCATTGCCTGTTGAGTAGCAGAACTCATCACCGCGCTTAGCCTTGACACCAGAGCGAAGAACTGATAATATTAAATATTTCATTCATTCGGCTGGTAAGTAAACCCACAACCTCTGACGATTACAGTTACACGCTTGTGCCCATGTGCCACGACTGGCCTCAATTTTTTTTAAAATTTTTAATATTATCCTTTGGACATAATAAAAAAATAAGTATAAGGGAGCGAAGCCGCTTTTAAGTTTCTAACATTTATATAAAATTAAATATCAAAAAAATTTGGAATTAATTTAATATACGTTTTTGTAGGTTCATATTATAAAATTAAAAGAGACCAGTTGTGGCGGTGGCAGGGGCACAAAGTGTGACTGTAAAACCGACTAGTCGTGGGTTCGATCCCCACTCAAGGAGATGAAATATTTACTTAAATTTGTATATCCATTTCTTCGCTCTGGTGTCGAGGCAAGACGCGGCGTTAAGTTCTGCTCAATGCCTCCAGAATTCGACAGAAAGTGGGGAACAGAGTGTCTTAACACTAGATTCCCTCTGCCTACCCTGCTGTGTGCGGGATACAGCGTGAAGCTGATTTATTTATTTCTATTTTTATATTACAAAATTATATTATGCGACTAAAGCGATGTGCAAAAATCACTCATTCCAAACCGTGCTGCCTCCACCGTTATCAAACTAACTCACTAGCATAATTATTTCCAACGGACTGTAACAACATATCCTCAATACTCTGCGTTGGCTGCATTTCCCATCCATACATGTCAAAACCATCGTTTATCATGTATTGGTGGATCGTGCTAGCTAATAAAAATCCACCCCTCGATCCAACGTACTCGTGGTAGCTGGAGGTGTCGTATATAAGGGCAGCTCGCGACCAATTATATCTGTTGAGTTAAATTTTGTGTTTCAGCGCCATCTGTTGTTGAGTAGTTGTGGTTAAAAATATGGTTTAGATTTATGTAAAATTTTGAGTTTCAGCGCCATCTGTTGTTGAGTAGTTGTGGTTAAAAATATGGTTTAGATTTGAGTTAAATTTTGTGTTTCAGCGCCATCTGTTGTTGAGTAGTTGTGGTTAAAAATATGGTTTAGATTTGAGTTAAATTTTGTGTTTCAGCGCCATCTGTTGTTGGGTAGTTGTGGTTTAAAATATGGTTCAGGTTTGTGTTGTAGTTACAAATTTGGGTTTTAACGCCATCTAATGGTGAATAGTTTCATGACTTTCTGCATAAATTGTTTTCAGAATGTGTCGCTATCGATTATTAATGCTTAAATTAAAATTATTGTAAAATTGTTATTTAAATATATCAAAATTGTAATGGACCCTTATTAATAAAACATATTAAGACCATATCCATTTTACCTTACTTTTAACTTACCTTTCCTTACAAGATGTTAGCATTTTCAAATTAAATTTAATATCACTTACTTGTATACTTGTAGCCGAGATAAAATTTCAAATTTTCTGTGTAATTGAGGCCGCCGTCAGAAGTAGTGTCCCATGGAGTGTAGATTATATCTTCAATTTTCAGGTAATTCGCAAACGTTTTCATCATCAGATGGCAGGTGGATTTCCCGGCGACTTGGACTTGGGCGTCAGGTTCGTTTATGAGTAGTAGTTGTCGCCAGTGGTAACTAGATGGCGTTGAAAGAAAATGTGTTAGTGCATAGCCACTCTTGTGCAATAAATTGTGATTTACACACGTGATTTTGTATTAAACACCGGAGTATTTACCATGTACAAAAAATATATATTTTATAAATAAATTACAATGTTTTATTTACCTTTGTTTATTATTATTATTATTAATTAGATAAAACTAAAGAAATAACATAAATCTCGATTTAAGTAGTGGAAGAACAATTTCAATTCTTCAAAAGATATTTTTGGAGTCGATATATGTATTTGATTCTTTATATAGATTATCAATAGAGGAGACATTATATTAACGATTTTGTTAATCATATCTTTATTATTAATAATGTAATATATGTAGAATAACGTCAGTCGTGGCGCAGGAGCACAAAGTGTGACTGTAAAATCGACTGGTTGTGGGTTCGATGAAATATTTATTTACATTTATATTTTCATTTCTTCGCTCTGCTATCTGTGTCGGCAAAGCGCGGCGTTGAGTTCCGCCACTCAACACGCAATGCCTCCAGAACTCGGTGGAAAGTAGGGAACGGAGTGTCTTAACACTAGGTTCCCTCTGCCTATCCAGCTATGTGATGGATATATATATATATCAAGAAGCTGATTTAATTTAATTTTAATTTATGTAATATAGAAGAAATCGTGGCGCAATGGCACATCGTTTGACTGTAAGCATGACAGATGTCATGTTAATGTTCTTAAACATTTTTAAAGTGTTATTCCACACTTAAAAAAGAAAAATACCTATTTAGAAAACGTATAAAAATTTGAACGCAGCGGGACTTGAACCGACCTGGTCGGTTTCCAGGAGGCGCGGGTTCGAGACCCGCTGCGTTTAAATTTTTATACGTTTTCTAAATAAGTATTCATGTTAATGTTCTTGCTAAACACGCTGTTTCAAAAATTAGGAAAATTGGAAAGTGGGAAACACTCGCTTTGCCTCGTAAATGAACGAGAAACTGACAAATTTACATATTTTTCCCCTGAGTAAGATTATAATAATATGCTGGATTTCAAATTCAAATTAATTTAAATGCAAAAGAAGTAGATATAATAATTAAACGTCAAGGACATAACATTTTTTCTTAGAAACAATAAAAAGATAAGATAACAAGCACGTTTTCTAACAAGAAATAATGATCTCAGGGGACGTAATGTAGAAATATTTTGTTTGTAACTTTTTCGTTATGCAAAAGGGTCCAATAAAATTTAATATATTTGACGATTTATTGTGAACCAGGTTTGGTGTTTGTTTTGGAATTACAGTTTTCAAGATACACATTTTTTTTAAATAAGTACTTTTTTTATTTCCACTAGAAACCTATTGAATTTAAAAATGTTTGACTCACTATATTGACACTCAATATATAATAAACTAAATACTCTCTTTAGATTCAGTTGTGTTTTTATCTATATTTTCTTCTAATATAATAAAGCAATAAAAAAAATGTGTATGTACATTTGATATAAATTTAATAATTTAAATTTTAGCTTGCCTAATTTTCTGTTTGTCTGTTTGTACAGGCACATCTTGTAAACTGCTGGAGTTTTTTTTTGATATACATGTAGCTATTACGCCTGAGCCTGAGGATTTAGGCTGTATATTTGATTATGAAGACTGGCAAACTTAATATGGCCCAGCTTAACTGTAAGAAATAATGAAATGCCATCTTATTAAAAGTTGCTAAGCGTTATCTCAGCTAATATCCAGAACAACTAAACTGATTTTATAATGATAGGGATTTTTACTGAGAGATAGAGGAGGGCTGTTAAATATTTTTCTATTAAATATGATTTTTTTTTATGGCCAACAGAATGTCTTAACATACGGTTCTCTCTGCCTTACCTGCTGTGTGCGGGATACAGCGTGAAACTGATAAAAAAAATGAAAATTCGCTAAGTATATGCTACATTATAAGTACATCATATTTCATCATATGTTATGTTGTTTTATACAAGACATTATAAAAGTTAGCTAGCTTGAATCAAGGATAATGGGCAGATTGGGACCACCAGCCAATAGCAATAAAATATATGTCATTGGATAGGTCTTTTTAAAAGGAGCAACTTTTGTTATGGCAGTTTTGTCCTCACAGTTGTCCATTTATATTATAATATAATTATAATTACCAATAACAACTAACAATATATTTTTTCACCCCAAAAAAAAAATTGACTTAACAATTAGTTAACGCGAAACTTATAACTATTATATCTCTGAACGGCCAAGTGTGACAACAAAGCTGTCATCACAAAAGTTATTCCTACGGAAATAACCTATCAAATGACATACATCTTATTACTATTGGAGGGTGGTCCCAGGTTCCATACATTTTTACCCATTATCCTTTCCCACTTTTTTATACCGAAATTATGTATCAAAATGCCTCTAGTACCTCACGATCACGCTATTTGATAAGCGTTTAAGTAAAATTTGATAAAATTGATGACAAGTTAAGTAGTCAAAAGAGAAAATTGACAAGCGAAAAGAATTTTTCCTTTTTAACTGAAAGGTTCTCTTTTATTTTAGTTGACCTGTTCTTATTAAAAATCTCATTACAGTCCTGTCACAATTTAGCATTTTTTTTAAGTCCTCCAATTTTCTTATTATTCTTATTCCGTAGCCTTAAAAATGCAAAAAGTTTATTCTTGATAATTTTTCCTGATAATATTGATCGATTTACTTTTTAAAAAACTGGTCAAGTGTGAATCGGAAATGCCAACAGAGAGATCTGTACAAATTGTATAATTGATCATGGAGGCAACTTATAAAAATTTACAAACTTAAGTTACATAATTAAAAGTTTGTTTTAGTTTCTTCTGTGACATATTTTAAAAAAATCCATTTTTCCTTATTTGGAGAGTAAGTCCACACTTGAAAATAAAAACATTATTATAGGCTACGAGCCACCCTATCGGTCATATACGTTGTGACATCGCGAAAATTTTCACATAAAATGCGGCAACACGCTTGTACTTTTTTTTATAGCGTTGAAATAGAAGCTTTATTATTTTTGTGCTCTATGAGACTGTAAACCTGTTTTTTTTGCTCTTAAAGTAACGAAATAAACGTTAATAAAAAGTTCTACTACTAAGGGATGAGCTTAAATTATTACATTTTAAATTCTCATTTTTGCGTTACGCTATAGCTGGGTTAGCAAATGGAACCTGGGAACCTAGGGATAGGATACTACGTTGTCCATTAAGACACTACCGTTCATCACTTTAATGGTTTTTGTAGGTATTACATTTTAAATTAAATGCCTTACACGTCAAATTCTTTTGAAAGGACAAAAACGGTGTATATAACTGTGTTTAAAATATAAAGAGAAGAAATTTATCTCTATATTTTTTTTAATTACATTATACAGGTACATAAAATATAAAGTCTAATGATCAAAATAAACATATCTACCGATCACTTAAAAGCCAAAATGGAAATAGGGGGATTTTGAACAAGATTTTATTCAACTTATTTCGTTAAAAATATAGTGCTAAAAGCACTGTTTTATCATATTACGCCCGCCATACATGACTAAATATACGTATGCACTTTTAAGCTTTATTCTTTTGTATTTTTTGCACACAGTGACATCACTATCACTTATTTTATGCACTTTAACTTCTAAACAATATAAGGGCGTTGATTAAGGCATAAACTGGATATATTACGTAGCATCTACCTTACTTCAACATCAAACAACACTACGACTGCTTGTAAATCAAAACAAGGAATATAAAGAAAATTGAGGCCGGTCGTGGCGCAGTGGCACGAGGTGTGACTGCAAAACCGACTGGTTGTGGGTTCGATCCCCACTCGAAGAGATGAAATATTTACTTAAATTTATATTTCCATTTCTTCGCTCTGGTGCCGAGGTTAAGCGCGGCGTTGAGTTCTGCCACTCAACACGCAATGCCTCCAGAATTCGGCAGAAAGTGGGGAACGGAGTGTCTTAATACTAGGTTCCCTCTGCCTACCCTGCTATGTGCGGGATATAGCGTGAAGCTTAAAAAAAAAAAAAAAAGAAAAATAAAGAAACCGGTACCGTATTTACATTTTTTCAAGCTATAGGTTAATATTATTTCAGTTCGCAGGATCTTTTAACTACTTCAATGAATTTCTAGATTTTGGGCATATTCTAAGCTAATTAAAGCAGAATAATGTTCTTATATAGTAATATACGATCAATACATATTTAAAAATATCTTTATTGCACTTATAAATGCTTCAAAATAGTTGACGTAGTCAATTGTTAGTAAAATTGTCAATGACATCGACAAAAGTAATATTATTTATTAATATCTAGTCTAGTCACAAAAAAGTTCGAGCACTATTTTTTTCTTTTCCCAAGGTAGTTTTTCTACAATTTTTAAATAATATTCACTCTTTTTATAGTGAAAACACTTGTCTTTAGCTATATCTTAATTAAGATAAGGGTTTTTGCAGGTGTGAAGATAGGCTCTATAACGATGTATAATTTTTTTGTACCAAAATTTTCTGTAAGGAAATGTAGCTATGGTGATGTATGTATATTACAATTAAGCCAATCTCTAAATATATACAGTATATTTTTTCTAAAACATTTTATGGAGTCCTGATGATGATAGTTCATACATATTGCTCAATTTATCTTTGTTGTCTTCATTAAAGGATGTCTGTCTGTCTGTCTGTCTGTCTGGTTGTCTATCAACGTCTTTTATCTCAGGAACGCTTTTAGATGTAAGATTAAAATTCAAACCATAATACTCTGATCTACGGCCCTATGATTTTATGAAATAATCGTATTTCTACATTTACCTAAAAAAGATATGGCCGTTTATATCGCAGAAACGTGTTTTTCGACACTATAAAGAGAATCAAAATTAGTAGCGTACTTCCAGTTTATCTAGAATAATGAAATTTGGCAGCTAACATCCACAGATAGCACTAGTTTAGAAAAAAATCTGAAAACTATACATTTGTGATTAAATTCTAAAAAAAAAAACATAAAATGGGCGCAAAATTTGGTGGGCGTGGACAAACTCTCGGTGGGCGAGCCCGACTCTTATCCGGTTTTTTTATGTCGCTTTAGGCTCTAAACCTTACAAAAATTCAACTCTACCTAGTTGCTTCCGAGTGATAGAACTTAGAAACAGACATATAGACAGATATACAAAAAAAACATAAGTCGTTGTTGTAAACAAATCAAAAATTATATTCTTATCTTTCTACCTACCAAAAAACACAGAAGGTCGGTACTATAGTATATCTGACATTACTATATTTTTAAAGTTTTCTTCAAAAGATTCTTCTAAGGATTTCTGTACATATTTTAACTTACCTTTTCTAACTAATCTAGAAAGTTAGATAGCCACGTAACTTTTGTATAAGTGGCATCTGCCAAAGAGGTATTATTTATAAGCCTGTATTTTTATTTGCGGTAATACTGTAGAAGGAAAAGTAATTAAACTTATTATTATTATAATTGTTAATAATATTATTAAAAGATTTTTGTCTACTTATAACATTATTTTTATGTTACAGAATATGTAGGAAATAAATAAAGGTTTTCAGGAAATAAACAAAGGTTCATCTCATTATAAGAATTTATAATGAGATGAAACTAGCGTGAAATCTACATATTTTAATAATAAAACAGTATTCCAACTTTCGTTAAACCGTTAAATCCCTATTGGGACTTCCCTTTAGAAACAAACTAGTTGTAAGTTGTATTCTGTAATATACTCGTACATATATATAACATATACATAAGAGGTCAGTCGTGGCGCGGGGGCACAAGCGTGTATAAACGCTACTGTTATCAGTTCGATTCCCACTTGAGGAAATAAAATATTTAATAATTTTTACGCTGTGACATCGAGGTAAAGCGCGGTGTTGAGTTCCGACACGCAACACGCGATGCCTCCAGGATTCGGCTTCAAGAGCGTGAGATGAAAGCGGCGTAAGAAGGATCACATTAAATGTAGTTGGTCGGTAAAATAAGAAGTTTTAACTTAGAAGACGAAGAAGAGAAGTGGGGAACGGAGTGTCTTAACACTTGGTTCCCTCTGCCTACCCTGCTGTGCGCGAGATACAGCGTGAAGCTAATTTATTTTATTTTTACTTAGAACACACATATCTTTAAGTCTCTAGCTCTACTTCTGTTTATTAAATGAATTTGAAGTAAAAAAAAGTATAAAAAAAGAGAAAAATATTTTAAGTATTTATTTGTAATTCTTAAGGCCACTAAGGTGCAGGTCTCTAAACCTGTTGTTTATGGGTTCGATACCCATTCAGAGACAGAATATTTATAAATATTTTTTATTTCCTCTTTTTGATTATCGCCACAAAGGTAATAATATGTCGAATTTAAGCGAAAAACTATTTGAAATTAAGCGAAAATATCTATACAATATAGAGGGTGAACCTAAAAATATCTTGTAAATATGATCTATATATGTACATGTAATACTAGCGATCCAAACACGGCTTTACCCGCTTAAGCTTATGGTTATAAAATTGCCAAATTATAAAATATTTCCATTTAAATTGTAGCCTATATATATGCTATTCTGATGTATCATCTATATTATTGTAAAGTTTCATCGAAATCCGTTCAGACTTTTTTGTGTGAAAGTGAAACAAACATCCATCCTTACAATCTTAAATAAATAAAATATAAAAATTCACAATTCAATAAATATTACACGAATATTTACAAAGGAGAAAATAAGACCTTTTCAAATTTATTACATTTAGTTTTCTCAATATTTCGCCACAATATAGTTTTTGATTGACCCAACAGTAATATTTATATCACGTTTGCGACACTTTTATTACCTGTATATTTGGTTTATTTATTGGATATTAGAATGGTTTAGGCAATTTTTATGTACTTTTCCATATTTTCTAGGATATTTTTAAGGAGTATTAATAAATAGTTGTAATATTTCTTGTATAGTTTTATAGAATTTAATAAATATAAAAAAGTTAAAGTTGAAACTAAAAGTTTAAATTTAAAATACGCTTAATTAACAGACAATATCTCGAAAATTAGATGAAATGCAGGGAACTGAGTGTCTTAACATTTGGTTCTCTGTGCTTAGAGTACGCAGAAAAAAGCTTGGAACTGATGTTGTTTCAAATTTCTAATGTTTAATTTCGCTCTGGAGTCAAGGACAAGCGCGGCGTTGAGTTCTGCCACTCAACACGCAATGCCTCCAGAAAACGGCAGAAAGTGGGGAACACAGTGTTTTAACACTAGGTTCCCTCTACCTACCCTGCAGTGTGCGGGATACAGCGTGAAGCTGATTTGATTTGATTTTGGCTATAATATAACAATAATTTTAAGAGGGCGAACCTCTTTTGGTTTGCTAGTACTACGTATTGGCTTATTTTAATTCGTTACACATAATTTTTTTTTGAAAGGACCAAGAAAAAACATGATTTTGAAAATAAAATCAATAAAGATAAAAAAAAGGAATTTAAAATTTGAAACAAAAACTACTTCAAGCTTTTTTCTGCAGCAGAAAACTTTAAGTTTCATTTAAATTCGTTCAGTTCAATATCCATCGTGACAAACTGTGAAAGTTTGTTTATTTATAATATTAGTTAGGATAAGAAGTAGGTATGTATTACAGTAGAAACTCTATTATCCGGCCCTCAGTTATACAGATTCGCGATTATCCGGACTACAGACCAACTGTATTAATGTATGATACCTACAAGTCGTATCAACGCAAGCATGAACGTGTCGAATCTGGCATCACCCGCCCGCGCCGCGTCCCATCGTCGTACATCTTAAGATATCTTAATAAACATTGATTTTCACTTTATGTATTAGTTGTTTTAATTAAATTTATATCACTACGTATGTGCATACTGACATATTCTAAATACCCGATTACCCGATTTTCCATACTTTTGATTATCCGGATTTTCGATTATCCGAATGCCTACCAACAACAATTAGTCCGGTTACTCGAGTTTCTACTGTATATGAATAGTTAGCAAAATCAATTCAAAACGACGACAGAATTTCTTATCCCAGGTGACTAAAACTTGTTCCAAGAAACTTATGGACTTTGCGAATATTCGCAGAGCAGAAGGAAACAACTTCAGTAATTACTACGTATTTTGCCCACTTTGGTTAACTTGCTAAATTGGTGTTCAGCTATCTCTATTAAATCGTCGTAAGGATTTAATACTTCTTGTATTTATATTTAACTTGTTAAGAAATATAAGGTTAGGCCGTTGCGGCGCAAGGGCGACTGTGAACGTGACAGGTTGTGGATTCGATTCCCACTTGGGGGAATGAAATATTTGTTATTTTCATTTTCTCGGTCTAGTAACGAGGAAAAGCGCGGCGTTGAGTTCCGTCAGTTACCACGCAATATTATAAAAATAGAGCAGAAACTGGGCACGTGATGCTAAAGAAGAAATATAATTTAATTAATTACTGAAAATATTATTGACGTGTAACTAGGTAATTAATAATAATCGAACAATTACGGAATCCCAGAAAAATAAAGCTAATATAAAAGTGAAAATATTTATATTAGCCAATTTAAGAAGAGTCGCGACGGATGAGTATCAAGTAATATTAGAACAGTACCATGATAAAAAGTTGAAAGTAAAAAGAAAAAAAAGAGAATGAAATGCGATTTCCAAGAGGTGCGAGTTCATATCCCGCTATGTCCAAATTTTTGTAAGTTTTCTAAATAACTATTTTTCTTTCTTAAGGGTGAATAACACATTAAAAATGTCAAAAATAAGAAAAAAAATGTTTTAAATATAGGTTAAAATGCCAAAACTATGTTAAAATATTAATATTAAAAGAAATTAAGAATTTGAGTTTGAATTTGAAATCGTTTTTGCATTGTCCATGTATTGAGAAAGGTATATTACAAACGTTTTTTAGCTTCACGCTGTATCCCGTATACAGCAGCAATAGCGGCAGAGGTAACTCTATATTAAGAGTCTCCGTTTCCCAATTTCCTCCGATGTTCGAATTCCTTTTTACCAAAGCGAAATCAAATCAGGGGATCGAACCCACAACAAGTCGGTTTTACAGTCACACCTCGTGCCGCTGCCACGACTGGCCTCTGCATAGCGAAGAAATGAACATATTAATAAATAATTTTGAACATATTAATAATAATTAATTTCTACGAAAAATCGAACCCACGACCAGTCACGTTTACAGTCGCATACGCTCTAATATACTCTACATAATATAAGGTAGCGTACGGTTTTTATTTTCTTTTCTATGTAACCTATTCAACCTGAGTCCAGGTTTACTTTACAGGCACTCAGAGTCTGTTACGTGCCAACTTAAATTTATTTATTCGAAGAAAAATGTGCTGGTAAGCTATTACTAACTACAATTACAAAGCCTTATATTTCCCATCACCGTAAAAGCATAGATATATTTTATTCCATTATTTATACTTACCATTAATGATGAATTTTAGTACCTTAATTTCTGGTTCCCTATACTTACCTATTTAGGCATACAATTAAAATTTTAGATAGTAATCTATACTCACTGTCGAAAGACATCGATGATGAAATAGGCCAAGTCTTTAAATCCTAGAGGTCCAGCTCGCACCATCATGTAGAACTCATCCTGGCATGTTTGTTTTGGCTTTACAAAATCGAACGTGAACCCGCCTGTAGTGACTAACGGAATGCCGGTATTGCCCAGGAACTTCGATATCCTCGCCACTGAAGCTGTAAAGGAAATATAGAGTAAATATCATGGGGTTATTAAATATTATTTTTATATTATTGATATGATGTTAATTTTGTATATTTAAACTTAGGTTAAGCAAAGCTAGTCGTGGCGCAGTGGTATGAAGAGTCACTGTAAACGCGACAGGTTGCGGATTCGATTTCGATGTAAAAATAAATCAGCTTCACGCTGTATCCCGCACACAGCAGGTTAGGCAGAGGAAACGTGAAGCAGTTTTTTTTTTAATTTAGATTTAGATGTTGTGGATTTTTTTTTGCGTAAAACACATATTTATATTTTTGTATAATATTTATAATATTCATTCGTATATTTTGTAGCATTGTGCTTGTCTCTGCTATGCAGAATAGGTAAAACAATCGTGGTAAGGAAATCTAAAAGGTACCCCATTTTTCTTTTAATTTTCGCAACATTTTACGTCTTGGTAGAAGGAGACGTTTTGTCTACCAGAACCAGAATTCTCTAAGAGAATAATTTACATACAATCGCTCTCCCGAATGGAGATAATATCCGCCCCACAATAATATCTTCACTTAATAAGGAAAGAAAAGTTTTTAAGAATATAAGTATATTATCATAATGATATATGTATTATACTAACATAAAAATAGGCCGTCGTGACAGGGGCACAGTGGGATCGATTTCTACACGGAGGAATAAAATATTTAATATTTTTCTTATCTTAGATTCCCAAGTTCCCTCCCGATATGTGCGGGATATATAAAATAAAAGAAATAAGTAATATAGCTTACTGTTTCTGAATTGAATTATGAAATAAGTAAAGAATTAGCCAAATCTATTCTTACTCTAAATTTTAACTGACATTTAATATTTCCCATAAGAAATTTGCTTCCTTTAACGAAAATAAACTTAGATTTCGGGTGCTGACCTACAAAAGCTATTATAGAATTTTAGCTGAAGTCTGGGATCTAGTATCTGCATACAACAACGCTACGTAAAGATTTAATTTAGGTCTAAAGGAAAATTGAAAATGTATTCTATCGTAGTAAAAGTCATACAACTACGTTTACGGGTTGAAGTAAAATATTAAAAAATAGGTATCGGAGATCAATACTAACTAGTGTTGTTCTGGGGAGGGCCTGGACTTTAGCTTTGAATTTATATGTATGTTCGTGTAAATATATATTTTTTTATTTTTTCAAGGCAAGTTTTATTGTAAGTAAAATTTCTGGGGTGGGTACCAGACTATTCTAGGGTGGGCATGGCCGACTTGGCTCTCTCTCCCCTTTCATACGCCTATGATCGTGGCCTTTGATATTTGCTATTAAGAATCATGCTATCCAGTAAAATGTTTTTCAAAACGAAACATTAATATCACAATATTAAAATTAACCAAAAAAGTCTAAAAGAAGGCAGCGCATTCTCGTGTTTTGCGAAGCACTTCATAACTGCACTCTTCAAAATTTTAAATATGCTGCATTTATTTCAATAATTTTGTAAATATCAAGTCATAGTTGCAGAGAATTCGACATTGTGTTCAATTAACGTTGTTTTACAGGAATTTTAAGGTAAAAAAATGCAAAATATTCACTGTTTTATATGCAATGAGGCTTGTTAACAGATTCCATGATGTTGATAATTTGGCCCCCTCATATTGCTTGTATTATGGTCCCTGGAGCCATATAACATACAGATATGGTATTTGAGGCCAGTCGTGGCGCAGTGGCACGAAGTGTGACTGTAAAACCGACTGGTTGTGGGTTCGATCCCCACTCGAGGAGATGAAATATTTACTTAAATTTATATTTCCATTTCTTCGCTCTGGTGTCGAGGTTAAGCGCGGCGTTGAGTTCTGCCACTCATCACGCAATGCCTCAAGAATTCGGCAGAAAGTGGGGAACGGAGTGGTCTCAACACTAGGTTCCCTCTGCCTACCCTGCTGTGTGCGGGATACAGCGTGAAGCTGATTTTATATGGTATTTGAATATTTTACTATCAATTGTGCAAATCTTTGCTATCAAAAGAAAATCGTTATAGCGGACTTGGACGTGGATGTTGACGCGCAGCAGTTCTAGCTGGCAGTGCCAGCCGGTACCAAAGACACGTGATATCCAACAGTAGCCCCAATATTGAAGAAGTCCTAGAACTCATTTTAATGTGATGAAATGACCGTCCTCAGCTGAGGGCTTAGATACGTTCTGTATATTTAGTGATGATTATTCTGGCGACAGACTTGGAGAAGAGTAATTAAAAATAATTCTCACTTAATCTCAAATTGTTAAAGTTGCGTTTTTTAAAATATTTTTAAAGTGTTTTTTCACAATTAGGAAAGAAAAATACTTAATTAGTTAATACTTTCTGTATAAAAAAATTAACGTAGAATTGAACCCGCGCCTCTTTGGAAACCGTCCAAGCGCTCTGACAACTAAGCCATACGAGAATCGAGATATCATCGAGAATCCCTTGCTAACCTCGATCAGCGACGTTTGATTAATGATTGGGAATCTGAAATCAGAGAAGTAGGATCCGAGATCCAGGATCCGAAGTCTCTCGTTCCTTAATCCCAATTCCGTAATCTTTAATCGCTAATTTGTAATTCTTAGTCTACGATCCGTTATCCGCGATGCATGATGTTTAATCCATAATCTGTGATCCATGATACTTAATCCACGATTTGTGATCTCTAATCAGTGATGGATTATGGACATCGATTATCGATTTCATAAATCCAATAAACATTTGGAGTGAAATGCTAAGATCATACGTAGCGTAGCGTAATGTTATTTCTCTTTACATCTGCTTTACGCAGGCTGAATGTTTTAGATTCGATTCCCACTCTTAGGAAATGAAATATTTAATATTTTCACTTTCTCGCTTTGGTAACAATCCAAAGCACAGTGTTCGGTTTCGGGACAATTCGGCGGAGAGTGTAATACCGAAGTGTTTTAATGAGAACAGAGCATCTTAATATTAAGTTTCCAGGTTTCTTCTGCATATACTGCGCCTGAAGCTCAAAAAAGATCTGCTTTCCATCTTTTATATTTTGTCTCTGACTGTTTATTTATTCAGAATCAGAAACATGTTTTGATTTGAAATTATTTTTTTACAATGTTTCTGGCTTTAAATATTGTCTACAATCTTTGTGTCAAATTTGAAAATATAATTACAAAAATATTATCAATGAAATCGATAAATTTAAATCATAATAATAATTAACTAAGTTCTATAGACATCGTTCAATAATATTATTTATGTCCATAAATCAGATATATTTTTTTATTAATATACTATATTAAGCTCCATCAATCAGTGACCTATAAAATAAAGTTATTTTTTATCACATTTTATCTCATTCCCTTGTGTATTCTATTGGGTATAGTAACCGAATTTATAGTTAATAGGATTTTCTTATAACGGTTTTAACAAGAAAATTCCATCTTGAACGTGTATGAGAATATGCTTTCAAAAGCAGCAGGCGTCGATATTCAATCCACCTAATCGCGCTTACGGGTGGAGATTTAACGAAATCAACCGTTTTGTAAAACCAATCTCAAATAGAAATGAGGACAAATTTTATTTCATAATTCTTTGTAATATCTGTAATTTTAATTTTATCTTTTATTTTAATTTCGCTCCTTATCTGAAGGATTGAAGGCCAGTCGCGGCGCAGGGGCACAAAGTGTAAAATCGACTGGTTGTGGATTCGATCCCCACTCTAGGAAGTGAAATATATTTCTTCGCTCTGGTGTCGAGGCAAAGCGTGGCGTTGAGTTCCTCCACTCAACATGCAATGCCTCCAGAACTCGGCGGAAAGTGGAGAACGGAGTGTCTTGACACTAATTTCCCTTTGCCTAACCTGCTATGTGCGGGATTCAGCGTGAAGTTGTTTTCTTTTCCTTTTTTTTTTGATCTTCCACAAAGTAGTGTAAGCAAAAACAATCCAATGCAAAGACACTGCATCTTCCTCTTTAAAGCTGCACTTTTGTCTTGCCAGAGCAATAAAATAAAAAAAAAAACATCGAACATCGAATAACCATCTCGTTTTACAGTTAGACGAGGTCTATCGTGGCGCAGGTAGAAAACGCCCGAAGCAATTAAATATTTATTTAATTTTTTATTTTCATTTCTTCGCTCTGGTGTCGAGTTGAGTTCCGCCACTCAACACACACTGAAGATTCGGCGAAAAATGCAGAACGGAGTGTCTTAACTCTAGCGTCATATCTGCCTACTCTGTTGTATGCAGGATACAGCATGAAACTGATCAGTCAAATCAAATCATTTTGTAAGTGCGCCTATTATTATGTTAATGTCGCAAACAGAACAAATGGATATGTTATATATGTATTTGTACATTGGACAGTCTAAGAAATGTATAGGTAACCTAATAGTACGTTGAGACTGCGACAGAAATTCCGACATAAATGTCAGACATTCATGTCTCTACTGTTTACACTTGTATAGTTACTTTGTGTCTGAGTAGTGTCTATTAAACTAAATTAGCTTCACGCTTTATCCCTAGCGAGATAGTCAGAGAGAACGCTACAGTCTCTACATACCTCTTTCGCCTCGTCCACTGTCATCAACCTCTCCGTACATGCCCTCCGGGGGTTCTTATGCTTTTTACGTGACCTTTCTCCAGTATCTTTGATACTGCGTTTTCGAAGGTCAACTGAGGTCTCCCCCTACCCTTTTTTACCACTCACTTTTCCATCATAAATCTTTTTTGCCATTTCTTCTTTCACACGAACTATGGATATGAATGGATAAAAATCATAAATAAAAAATCGCAAAAGCCGAAAATGGACCAAAATGTTTCAACAGTCTATTTAGCTTATCATAGATCGCTGGACGAGCTACGCACAGAAAATCATGAAATTTATGGAACTTTCTCTCGAATGAAATATGAAGATTTATTAGAAAAATATAACGAAAGGTACGTAAGTGAGACCATTTACCACTCCAGATGAATGATTGTTCCTAATATTGAGTTTTTTAACATCGATTACGATCGTTTACTACTTTCAAACGCGATGCGGTATATTGAAAATGTCAAACTGGTTAGAAAATTTTTAACTGTAATTTTAACTTAGACAACGTGAACACAACAACTTATGCGACACAAAATATAGTTTTTTTTATCAGATTCACACTGTATCCCGCACACGGCAGGGTAGCCAGAGGTAACCTAGTGTTAAGACACTCCGTTCCCCACTTTCTGCCGTATTCTGGAGGCAGTCGGTTTTACAGTCACACTTCGTGCCGCTGCGCCACGACTGGCCTCGACCATATAGTGTCACAAAAAATTTTGCAATTATAGTCCCTTATATTCATAAAAAGACACTCGATGGACGACTAAGTGTACTGCGTATATTATCGTATTTTAAACATACCATAAGAATCAATAATAATAGACAAAACATTTTGTTTCACATTATTTCATATTTCGAAATATATTAATAAAGAAAATATGTTTGAAATAAAATTATATTACACACTAACAATTCTATACAATTATAATCCATAATTCATGTTTATTTCGTTATTTAGAGAAAACAACGAATTCAATAGAATTTGTATTTCTCAGAAAATGCTAATTCTCTTGAATACTCTATAACGCTGTAAGAACTAAATAATTGGTATTATTCTCGACTTGGCAGTGTATATTTAACTCACAATTTTCATCAATAATTTCTATATAATAATTATTTATTTACAATTTATTTATAATATTGGTTAGGAATTTGACTAAACACGAGATGAGATGGTGTATATTGTTGATGCAATTCCTTTTCAGGGGTGTATATTTTTGAAGGATTGTTGGTTTTCTAGTCTTATTATGTATAATTAGACATTATTCTTAAAGATTCAGGGGTGTATATATTTGTAGGATTGTTGGTTTTTAGTCTTATTATGTATTATTCCGATTTAGGTGTGTATATTTTTTTCAAGTATTGTTGTTGTCTAGTCTAATTATGTATAACTAGTGGGCACGCGCAGCTTCGCCCGCACCCTTAGGGGTGAATTCTAAAAAAACAACGAAACACGTGTTCAATAAAATATTATTAACAGTCTGAATTTAATTTTTTATAAAAATCGGTGGCAATTTACTTTTTTTTTCCATACAAACTTTGAACCCCTATTTCATCCCTTTAGGGTTCAAATTTTTTAAAATCCCTCCTTAGTGGATGTCCACATTATGAAAATAAACATCTATGCAAATTTCAAATTTCTACTATCAGCGGTTACGGCTGTGCGTGCGTCTTACCTCAGTCAGTCAGGTACAAGTCCTTTTATATATATAGATTGGACTAGAAAACCAACAATACTTCAAAAATATATACCCCTGAATCGAATTCGCATCAACAATCATCTCGTGTGTAGTCAGATTCCTAAACAATAATTATATATGAAATATTCAAAAGGGCCGTTAAGATAATAACGAAATCAAGAAGTTAATTACTTAGTCTATTCTTTTGACGTGATTGGTAATCACACATTGCTTTTTATATGAATTAATAGACTCGACCCATTCAGGCTCACTACTGGACGTAGGTCTTTATCATTTATTTTCTTCAGATCGTCGATTCATCAAAATTGAAGGTGCCCAACGGTACACTTGGCAATCCGCGATCTCCTTTGACAAATGTTGGGTGCATGTCACCACTGTCACGTCTAAGTAATAATTTTATGAGTCGTGGCGCATCGGCACCAGCTTGCGATTGTAAGCGCGACAGGTTGTGGGTTCAATTCCTATTAGACGAAATGAAATATTTGAATGTTTATTTCTTCGCTCTGGTAATGAAAAAAATAGCAGATCATTCAGGAACAGAAGTAACATAATGGGAACAGTGTTTTTACACAACAAAATTACAAGAAACGAAAAAGGTTTAATTTTGTAAAATAAAGATAAAATAAAATAAAAGAAAAAGGACAAAACACGTACTTATACCATCCTTTTATTCAGTATGGTACTATAAACTTTCTCGGAATTTCATCGTACAAATTTCATCCGTTGTGGTAGAAACTGATAAAGTGAATTGCGCTCAGGTGTAGCACTAGATGTAATATGTCATTGCTATATGATATAGAAATATAAATTATATTGACAGATCTGTTGGTTCAGAGGTTGTGAATTATTATATTAATAATATTTTTTTTAGGTTTCACTCTGCAACCCTCATATAGCGGAATGGAAAGTGGGAGTGTTAAGACACTCCGCTTTTAACTTTCGCCGAATTCTGGAGGCATTGCGAGTTGGTCGTGGGTTTTAATCACAATAGTGGATTTGATTACATTTGCCTAAAGGTATTATTTTGGTTTCTATTCTTTGATAAGATAAGGCGTGGCTATTGACTCTTTTTTTAACTTCACGCTGTAGAGTAGGGGAGGGAGTAGTTCGAAAAGTTTAGAATTTTTGAGACATGCGTAAATAATTCATTTCCATGAGTGGAAATCGAACCCACAACCGTCTTATTTACAGTCATACGGTGTGGTATTGCGCCACGACTGCCTTGGCCACTATTACTTTTAGTTTCTATTACAACATCTTATACAAGGAAGGAAAATATAAAGAGCCTCTTCCTATAATTGTGTTTACTTTGCAATTATCACTGTGATGGCATAGTATCAAATATCAGATTTCTGTTAAAGCTGTTGACGTTAATGAAGTTACATTCGGTAGGCTGACTAGCCGGTCATTATGGCTGTATGTTAAAATCGCTTTTAGGAAAATCTAATCAAAAAAATCTAATCAGCTTCACGCTGTATCCCGCCAAGTTTGTTATATAACATTCTCCTAAGTTGAGGCCCGTCGTGGCGCAGGGGTACAAAGTGTGACTGTAAAACTGACTATTTGTGGGTTCCATCCCCACTCGAGGAGATGACATATTTACTCAAATTTATATTTCTATTACTTCGCTCTGGTGTCGAGACAAAGCGCGGCGTTGAGTTCTGCCACTTAACACGCTATACCTCCAGAAATCGGCGGAAAGTGGGGAGCGGTGTGTCTTATTACTAGGATCCCTCTGCCTACCCTGCTGTGTGCGAAATACGGCGTGAAGCTGATTTACTCACTCTTTCCTACGTAATTTCTATTATTGAAACAAAATTAAAGTCACAAAGTACGATTTATAACACGTCGGCCATTATTTTTTACAATAAACACAAATTTTTAAACTCGAATATTCCATGCAGTATTGGAAAAGAATAATTAATTTGAATATTGTAACAGTATATACCTTGAGTATAAGTAAAAAATAAATAAATAAATAAAATAAAATATGCATGGCAATGCACATAAATAACATAGTTAATTATGAATAATACAAACTATATATTTTGAATAAAATATTAATCGAGACGAGTTCGTGTATTGTCGTCCCGAGTGTCGCGACCGTCGTTCCGTATATATAGGTGGTGGCGATGCTCGGAAGGCAGCGGTCGAGTCGAACTATTAAGTACTACGGTACAAATAAATATGATGCACATAAAGACTCGTACCAAATGTATAATAAATATAACGTGATAATTCGAAGTCTATGATGGCACGATCTTTTAGGATCGAATTTCTTATAAAGGCAATATATGTGTAGGAGCGACACATATTGTGGATCTTTGATCCATATTATAATATTGAATGTTGCTTGACGTCGCGAAGGCTGACGTGATGGGCTTATGCGAACTGTTATAGCGACATTAACTATGTCGTGGCTGATGCCGTCTCGCAGTACGCTCGCGATACGTAAGCTATGCTTGTATGG
>JAATLQ010038524.1:103722-120319 GCA_013421005.1 Heliconius erato x Heliconius himera | reverse complement strand
TATATATATATATATATATATATATATATATATATATATATATATATATATATATATATATATATATATATATATATATATATATATATATATATATATATATATATATATATATAACGCCAATGATTAAAATGTATTGACATCAGCGCGTTATCTAAACACAATATAAAGTTTTATAAACTATGAACTCACAATCAGAATTTACTTTCCAAATACATATACAGTAATACCCCGGACTTACGCGGTAGGTGGGACCGAGCGATTGCCGTGTTAAGTCGAATTCGCGTAAGTCGGTGTTCAACTTAGCATATAAAGTTTCTTTAATCAGGACCAGAGTTTAAAAAAAAACATAATTTAGAAGAAAAATGTTTAATAAAGTGTAGGATAATAAAAAAAATTACATTGTTATGAATAAAGTAACCTAAACCGGAGTTATTTTGAGCTGGAAGGCTTCATATATTCTAACAATGCTGCCTGCCGAGTAAAATTTTTCGTCTTTTCCAATTCACAAATTTTCATTTTTACTTCAAAGTCTTTAATTATATTTAGTTTTCACTCCAAAGACAGTGTTTTCTTTTCTTGTTATGCTCAAATTACTCATTTTTCGTTCTTTTAGATGTTATAATTAGAGATTATAAGTAAAACGCACTGCGCACATAAAACAATTTCACGTGGAACATGTTTAAACCTGTCGCAAACTGAAAACTGAGTGGGCAGAGCAAGAGAGCCGATGCGCGGCAATCAAAATAAAAAACCGTGTATCTCCGAATTCGCGTAAAACGGGGTAGCGTAAGTCGGGGTATTACTGTACTTTTTATTGCAGATATCGCCATTTGAGCTAGTCCCGAAAAATATACCCACTTTATTATTTTTGTTAATGTCACCAATGTTAATGTTTAAAATAATAATTATGGTAGTGAAACTCATCGCCGCATTTTGCCTCGACACCAGAGCGATGAAATGGAAATATAAATTTAAATAAATATTTAATTTCCTCAAGTGGGAATAGAACCCACAACCAGTTTATGCTTTGTGCCCCTGTGCCACGAACAGCCTCAATTTACTTTCTTCTTTTAAATTGTGGTTAAATACAATAATCGTAATTTAATTATGTCAAATTTCTATTAACCGACTTCTTAAATGAGGAGGTCATCAATTCGACTGTATTTTTTATCCTTGTTACCTCAGAACTTTGGACTGTGTGAACCGATTTTGATGATTCTTTTTTTATTTGGAAGCTAATGCGTCCCGTGTAGTCTTATTTTAATTTAGTTCATTTCCGACAATGGTATCTATGAAAAAATCATATAAATCTCAAATTTACATTATGTATGTGCGCGACAAATGGACTAATATCTCAATATCAACCCAACCGATTTTAATGATTCTTTTTTTATTAGAAAGGGTACACATAAAGGGTAGTTTGGTGAAAGTTTGGTTAAGTTCAGAGTATGAAACCCGATTGAAATTGAAGAAGTCGATTTTTTTTATAAAAAAATATAATTATGTTATTTTTTCTGGTAAAAATTCTTTGTATTCTATGATAAAAACTATTCTATAAGTTGCATTAGGTTTTGAACTATTACCATGCTAAAAATAAATTAATTTCATACAGTAGTTATCGGTATTTTAAGTAATTTTCATTTTTTAGTTTTTATTTTTTTTAAATAAAACTATAATGAAATTCGGAATGAAACCCAAAAAAAATGTATCTTGAGACCCTAGGCTAATACCATGCAAAAATTCATCAATTTCTGTACAGTAGTTTTTGCGTGATTGACGAACAAACAAACAGACAGACAGACAGACAGACAGACAGACGGACGGACAGACAGACAGACAGACAAGAATTCTGTTGAGTGGTTTTTTAGGTTCTATAATCGACATATAAACCGACCTAATTTTTATTTTTTTTATATCTTTCATGTACAGAATTGACTTTTCTATCCTTTTATTATATATAGAGATAGAGATAGAGATGATGTCTAAATTATTATAAAGTGTCTAAAGCCGAACTAAAGCAATCTATAATATCGTTGTTATCAATATTATATCAGTTTAGATTGCCCTTTGACCTTTTCATAATGAAGGTTTATAGACTTTCCACTGGTAACAAATTTTGTACTAGCGACCCACCGGTGGCTTTGAACGCCTGAAGTATGCGAAATTAGTTCGTTATTTTATAATAATATTTTTTTAACTTTACGCTATATCTCCCACGCAGCAGGTAGAAAGAACCTAGTGGTAAGACACTCCGTTCCCCAAATTTTCTGTTTTGTCAAATTCTGAAGGCATTGCATTTGAGATGGCGGAACTCAACGGAAGGCATGAATGATAATCTAAACCTTGATACACAATATAGCTGTAATTAAATTTCTTAGAAAGAAAATAATTATTTATCTTATTACCAGAGCTTTTATATTTATTGATTAAGGTAATTAATTACCTCGACGAATCCGAATCGAACGCAAAACCGTCGTGTTTCACCCTACGCAGCGCCGCTGCACCACAAAGGCGTCGATAACTTTTTATATTGCTTATATTAACGTACGAGTGTTATTGCAGATTGTAATTTAAAAAAGTTTTAATGTAAAACAAGGTTTATAACTAAACTAATTTAGAAAACATGATATTACATAGAGAGTTCTATGAAACTGATGGAAAATTTCTAGTTGTTAGTGTATACAAACATGCCTAGTGACCCTAAACTAAATATTATTGTTATATTATAGACTAGCGGCCTACTCGCGGCTTTGCCCGCTTGAATTACATGATTATTCATTTAAGAAATATAGATATTACAAACAGCCTTAATTATTAATTAATTGATTTGGATAAGTACTCACGATATTCTTTGTAAAATAACTTATATTAGCTCCTGTATAGTCTTTAAATTGGTAACATATATTTTAGTTAAATATATAATTGGTATACAGAATATACATAGAAAGCACGTTTTTAGGCATTTTTATATAATCTATAAAATAATCAACATTTTCGGTCAAGTTCCAGTCGTACTCATGCCCCGAGAGTTTCGTACCAGTTTCATGAATGGAGATACACCAAAAGAATAACTAATTAAGTTGTCATTTTGTATTAAATTAAGTACAGATTAAAATTTGTACCTAATGGTTTTTCTCTATGACACAAATACAATAAATATTCAATTTTTAAAAAATATTTTTGGAATTTTCCTTTATACGTGCCGTAAATTTTAACTTCTTAACAAATTTCGTAATTGTACCTTATAGTTATGATAGAAAATGCGACAAAAAACGAAGCATAAACCCTCATATTTCATCGTCATTTGATTGCGATGATTTAGAACATAGATTTTTTGTGCTCTAGGGGAATATAGACTTGAACATTGAGGTACCTTTAACCGATCTTGTACAAAATATTCTTGACAGACGGACAGACGGACAAACAACAAAGTTATCTTATAAGAATTTTGAGGTATGCACCCTAAAATACCCTTGGCACATACATGCATGCAACATACAGGTGCAATAGTACAATGTCGGTACGTGTCGCTTGTAAGTTATGAAATAATACTGCGGGATATTTTTATAAGCAGTGTCAGAGCATTTTTTTCTTGAGACACAATTTTTTAGAGGTTGCTCCCAAAAGTTAAATATTTTATACGTTTCTTAAAAAAATATTATTAACATAAACGAACGAACTGACTGAAGAACCTATTCAAAATATTTCTTTGAATATTAAGTCATTCTTTATCACTGTTAAATAACAGTGATAAAGAATGAAATATGTTAAATAACATAATTAAGAATTAAGCTAGACTGTTACGAAGGTAATCTTCACCAACAATTCAATTTAGTTTACTTTGTAGTTAGTACTATGAACAATTGTACTTTAAAAATACGTAAATTTATCAACAGTCAAATAAATAAAACGTTTAAACGAGTCGTTCTTTTGGACTTACAATTGAACTGTAACCATTCGAACATTGTTAGAAAAATACTACTATGTTTATGTTAAATTTATTATAAGTATAGATTACACTTACATGACGTAATTAACGTTAAGCAAATAATAACTCAACAATATAATAACATTCATTATGATATGTAGTCAATAGATAGATATCATTGCGTATGTTTCTTTTTTTTTTTTCAAATATAAATATCTTTAAAACTTTAAGTACATTATTTTTTGATAGAGTGTAGCGGTAACCTTTCCAAACTATATTTTTTTTATGTTTTTTATATTTATAATATATTTTACAGCGCCATCTATTTAAATCCATCGCAATTACTGATAGCGTTACGTGTATGAAAGACAGTATCAAGATTCGTTAGTACCTACTATTTTTTTCAATAGATAGCGTTACTTGTGTCGATTTTTTACTATCTCAAATATTAACGTCTTGAAAACTTAAATACTTATATCTTTTGATAGAGTGAAGCGATTACAATGAAATAAACACTAAAACCTACCTTGATTGATTTGTAATTTTTATGTATAAAAGTTGCTTAAATTTATTGTGTAGTTTTTACGTGATACGTGTTCACATAAACAGACAAACAGACAAACACACAAACAGACAAAAAATCCAAAATTGTTGGAAATGGATTATGTTAATTATCCTTTAACACCCTGGCATTTTTTTTTAATATTTTCAATGTACACAAAAGACTTTTCTACAGATTTATTATAAGTACTAGCGACCCGCTCGCGGCTTCGCCCGCTTTAACTACTGAATTATTCATTTAATGTACCTATGTTTGCAAAGCACTTAAGATTACTAATGTGAAAATTATTGAAACCTTAATGCAACCCACATTTTCGTAGCTCCAATAAGGATGTTCTGGTGAATGGGTGTGGTCTCAAGCGATAACCTGCTCGAGAGCAGACACAGAGAGAGGCGTGCGGGACGGGATTGGAAAGATTATCAAATGCCATCTAGGCGGTCAACTCAGTCAGGTGAGACCCTCGGTTTCCTGAGGGAGGCCCAGCTTAAACGACCAAGGATCAATGCAAGGCTCATGAGTCGCATTTGGAGGAGGATAGAAAGTCCCTCGGAAGTCATCTGACGTCTGACCTCGGGCGGCCGGATATGCCCCCAGCACGTCGCGTATGTCTTTGCCTCCCTGCCTCAGTCACAGGACATTTTGCTTGAGAGTTAAGAGTTCGAGGTATAGCAGCGACTCGATCGCTGCCGTTGTTCCCCAGGGCAGCATTTTGTCACCTGCTCTCTACGCACTATACACTGATGACATCACATCGCCCTAGCGAGTATCACTCAAAGAGAAATCCTGCAGGTGGTCCAGAACCTCATCCTCCGTCGAGTGACGCAGGCGCCATACTACGTGAGAAACACCTCGCATCACTGCAACCTAAAAATAGAAAGCCTGGAGGTACACATTGGTCGTCTCGCGTCCAACGCATTCCGCTGCGCCAATGTATCGGGTCACCTGCACCTAAGGAGCAGCACTCCGTGGCATATCCGGCCGCCCGAGGTCAGACGTCAGATGACTTCCGAGGGACTTTCTATCCTCCTCCAAATGCGACTTATGAGCCTTACATTGATCCTTGGTCGTTTAAGCTGGGCCTCCCTCAGGAAACCGAGGGTCTCACCTGACTGAGTTGACTGCCTAGATGGCATTTGATAATCTTTCCAATCCCTTCCCGCACGCCTCTCTCTGTGTCTGCTCTAGAGCAGGTTATCGCTTGAGACCACGGCCATGGAACCAACGCCCAAATGTCGTTCGGAGCTACTACGGAGATGGACGAGAGAATGCTTCAATTCTGCGCCTGGCTCTATAGCAAAGTAAATTTAGAAGCGATTGCACGTATTTTGGAGATATCCAACAATTATAATGTATTTCGTCGCGGCATTGTTGGTTACATCTTTCGTTTAAGTATTTTTGGGTAAGAGAATAGTAGGTAGTCTGTTGTTTATAATTTCTTTCGTTTAAGTTTTCTGTTGTTTGTGTCATTTGTTCAGGTGTGTGTTTTTTTAAACAATTGGAACATCCTTATTGGAGCTACGAAAATGTGGGTTGCATTCAGGTTTCAATAATTTTCACATTAGTAATCTTAAGTGCTTTGCAAACATAGGTATGAATAATTCAGTAGTTAAAGCGGGCGAAGCCGCGAGCGGGTCGCTAGTATTTAATAAAAGAATTAAAAATATAATATCTATCTATATATATAAAAGGACTTGTGCTGACTGACTGAGGTAAGACGCACGCAGAGCCGTAACCGCTGATGGTAGAAACGTGAAACTTGGGCAGATGTTTATTTCCATATTCTGGACATCCACTAAGAAGGGAATTTGAAAAATTTTAACCCTAAAGGGATGAAATTGGGGTTGAAAGTTTGTATGGAAAAAAAATAAAATCAGCACCGATTTTTATAAAATTTGAAATTCAGACTCTTAAAAACATTTCATTGAACACGTGTTTCATGGTTTTTTAGAACTCTTCCCCTAAGGGTTCAAATAAGGGGTTAAAAGTTTATACGTAAAAATCTTTAAATCGCCACCGATTTTTATAAAATTTAAATTCATACTGTTAAAAATATTTTATTGAACACCCCTAAGGGTGCAAATACGCGGGCGAAGCTGCGCGCGCCCACTAGTTATTTGATAAACGTAGAATACCTCATTTTTATCAAAGGAAAAATAATATAAAACTAACATTTTTAATTATTTTCATATAGTAAGGAAAGGGTTTTGTGACCCACGTCTTCGGGAAACCGTTCTTTAGACCGAAAGGTGGACGGTTGTCAAAAGAACCGAGAGTGTTTATATGGTTATCAAAATCAAGATACAATTTCCTTGAGTATTTTTTAGTTATGTACCGTACATATAAGAATTAGGCACTCTATGATTTATAATATTAAAGATTACTTTTCTATATTAACAGTAACATTCAAAAGAAATTTAAAATATGTATCAAAAGAATTTAATTGAATTTGTGTTTGAAAATATGAAGTAACTATAAATAAAACTTTTTACAAGGGATAATAAAATTTTACTTTATACATATGTATATTATAAGAAATAATTATCTATTGACATTTAGTACATCGTAACTATTTTATGGTTAAAACATTGCAGAAAAAACATTCTTGAATAAGTGTTTTTCATATTTCTGGTATGATAACATTTATTATATTTACAATGTAAGGTTGGTGTTGTGCTGGTACTATACAGGTATATAGGTATATCGTTAGTTCTGTAATGTTATATTTTTAATTACAATAAATTTAACTAAAAATGCAGCATATGATTACCATTTTACATTCACAATTATTTATAGTTGCTACTAAAATTTTGTCCGTAGAGACTGTAGGTATTACCGTTATTTGTAATAACAAAAAAAAATAACTCTAACACGTTCCTAAAAAAATATAGATTATTTAAATTTCGCCTCTGTTAAAAAAAATATCTTCAAAAAAATTTTAATATAATTTCATATTTGATAGGTTTTTAAGGATGTCCTATGCACATTTAATGATATTATTATATTATGTATTGCTTTCAAACTTCGCAATAATTTCTGCTTGCAAGTTTGACGAAATCATATAAAAAAAAATGCGGCGTTGAGTTCTGCCACTCAACACGCAATGCCTCCAGAATTCGGCAGAAAGTGGGGAACGGAGTGTCTTAACACTAGGTTCCCTCTGCCTACCCTGCTGTGTGCGGGATACAGCGTGAAGCTGATTTATTTATTTTATTTTATATAAAAAAAATAGATTAGATTTTTTTCTAAATGAACGATTTCACTCTAACTTATGAAATATATAGATACTATTTCGATAGTAAATTGTTATATAGAAATGATAAATTACTCACATATAATGAATTATGAAAATTACACCGTAGTCACCTTTGGCCACGAGACGTGCTCGGTCATCAGTCTTGTACTAACTAGTTAAAATTTGTAATAATAGTAAACCTCTGGCTTTAATCGTCAAACGCCCATTACTATATTTATAATTGTGTAGGTATGTATGTGAATATAAATGTATAGCATATACGGCGTGTTTTTACTAAAAAGTGTCAAGTTTGTGGATATCATTTATATAAAAAATTATAAGTGTCACTGGCGAATGTATGAAGAAATATAGCAATTCTAAATATTGCCTTTCTGCAGTCTACACACGTTATTGTAGTTGCATCCACAAAATAATAACATACATATAACAACTCAACAACAAGATATTTTCAGTGATCAACACGTTCGTTAGTCTTCTTTAAATCATATAAAATTGTTATAAAAAAAAAATCTCATGTACCAAATTACATTTGAATTTTTACCATTGCATTCCGCCCAACCCGGAGTCCAGTGCTCGGAAAAATTAAATTAGTTAAAAAAATATATATAATGACACGTAGTTTAAGAGGCAGCGCGGCGTGATGGCGAACCTTGTCGAAGCACCGCCGCCGCTCGATAAAATTCCGTCTGGCCATTTTATTTTAAGGCGCGCATTAACAGCTTGGTAATTAAACATCGAAATGTCGCTGCCTCTCTGAACGGAGGCGTCGCCCTAAGTAATGGGGCTTTACTCGGGCTACTTTAACGCGATCACGCTGATAACTGTGAGTGCAAAGTATGGCGAAGACATATACTGATATACCATGCTAACCAAATCCAAAAAGAATAAAAAAAAAGAATTATTATCACCTAAAAAAAATCATTTTTAAACATTTTTTAAAGTGTTATTCCACACTTAGGAAAGAAAAATACTTATTTAGAAAACGTATAAAAATTTGAACGTAGCGGGACTCGAACCCGCGCCTACTGGAAACCGACCAGGCGCTCTGACCACTAAGCCATACGTTCTTAAAAAAAAAATCATTACTTTACTAATGAAAGATCCTGATTGCACTAGTGGTAGGTGTTCCGAGGTGATGTTTCTCACATTACAGCCACACGTCTCAAGAAACGCAAACAAAAACCAAATTGCTCCAAATCAATTGGTTATCAATACTGTTAATTTGAAAGGATAGCTTACCTTTCGTCCACGGAACGCAGCCGTAATTGGTACAATTAATGCACGCTGAAGAATCGATTCTTTCTTTGTATCGACAGAAGACATATTGAAGGCATGCTCGGAATGAATCAGGCTCGAGCTTAACTGCCTACGCTTTGCAGAATAGAGATAATATCGTTATTGAGTCTCCAGGGGAAGCAAATATTTCGCATATTGGAGCTTCGATGGGATTTTATTTTTAATTTAATTGATATATTATGGGAAAGTATACTGGTTTCTGTTATAATAAATTATAAAGGATTTTTTATAGTATTGCACAAATATTATTAAAATGTAATGTTTATAAAACTGTCCGTATCAACATTGGAGGAGAAGTAGGTAGGGTATGTCTAGGTATACAGTGTTTTCCATGAACTGTGATGAAATATCGGTGTAAACTTGGTAATCCGAGATGAGGCACGTCAAGCTCCGCACGTGCAGCTCAGACAAGACCTCGTGGGTGGTGGATCGTCTGTTGTTTTTTTTTTACTTTTTCCTAACTTGACACGTGACCGTCGTATAAACATAGTCAATATAATTTTATAACAAGATAATGGAATTTCTTTTGAAGTCACCGTTTCTTGTTTTATAAAAACAATTTTCTTTACAAAATTGTTAATATTATATGTTCAATAATATCAATTTTATGACTACTATCAAGATACTCCATATACATTTACTGCCTTATGCCTACAAACATAATATGTGAAATACTGCTTTGAGCTTATAATAATAATAATTATACGCTCAAATACTAATTGAAATGACAGTCGCTTTTTACAACGAAGGGAATCGAATTACGTTTTATTTTTTTTATTTTAAATGATCTTAACATTGCTTAAGCTCAGAAAGAAATCCCGAAACTTTTGTACAGATCATGAGCGGACATTGCGAACAATTTCTCTAAGGTGGTCAAACGATAAAATTTGATTGCTGACGACAACGACCACCGACCGCTGACCACCTGGATAGTCATTCTAACAAACAAGGAGGTCTGGAACAAAAACTTGAAATGTCCAAATTTAGACCAAATCGAGAAAAGGTGATTAAAATGTTCTATAACATACAATTGTATTTTAAATGGCATAATAATGAAATAGTAGATATATATTTCTTGTGGATACCTAAAATATTAATTACATGATATAAATTGAGGCCAGTCGTGGCGCAGGGGCACAAAGTGTGACTGCAAAACCGACTGGTTGTGGGTTCGATCCCCACTCGAGGACATGAAATATTTACTTAAATTTATATTTCCATGTCTTCGCTCTGGTGTCGAGGCAAAGCGCAGCGTTGAGTTCTGCCACTCAACATGTAATGCCTCCAGAATTCGGCAGAAAGTGGGCAACGGAGTGTCTTAGCACTAGGTTCCCTCTGCCTACCATGCTGTGTGCGGGATACAGCGTGAAGCTGATATAAATAGAACAGAAAGTTTAAACAAGTTAGTGAAAAGTATTTTTTTCTATGGCCCCGTAACCAACATATATTAACATTTTCAATAGATACCTACGTGTAACATTCGTCCGATCGCTCATTACTTGTGTCACGCGTCATAAAACTGATTAATTGGCCTCCATCACTGATTCGAACAAAGAAAAAAAAAGAATGACACCACGCAAGCAAAGACCTTTCGTAACGAAGAGCCGTCACTCAGAGCCGCATGAGGGCCGCCGATTCGCTTGACAACTTCAATTTATATACAGCTCGATGGCCGATGCCGACGTACATCCTCCTGTCTCTTCTCCATGGTCAGTAATAAAGTCATGGTACTAATACCTCTTTAAATTATAGTGACCCGAAAAACGCCCTTTTGAAATATGATTGAAAAACATTCTCCAGAAGCCCGTAGGGTTTGGTGAGGCATTATTCTCGATCGAGACGTTTATTTCGAATAATTAATATGTTTAAATGATATGTTATTATAAGGAATTACCAGTATTAAAATTGGTTGCAAAAACAGTAGGTAAGTTTTGGCGAGGCGCCCGTAGCGTCCACTTGGGTGGTTCGACAGATGTTCTCTCTCTTTAGTCTAAAAAATATGCTTCGATTTAGGTATGTTTGGAGTCGTTTGATAGCGATTTTGTTTTCGTAATTGACGTTTTCTGAATTTAAATTGACATCTTAACGTGTACCTATAGCATAAGATATAACATGAGATATAAGATTAACTTTTTTTTTATTATTGTAGCATATTAGATATGTACTTAATTTTTTCACGGAACTTAAGTGTAATAATAATATTTACAATTTACATACCATTTTATTGGCCTTATTTTCACCATGCCTTATTTTCTGGTTAATAATTGTTAAAAACTAAATAAAATTCCATTCAATAATATCTAAGGCTAATCAAAAATACTTACAACTTCAACGCCATTTTATTTATCATTTGATTATACATTTATTTTTCATTAATTAACTATGCGAAGAAGTTCCAAAATCTTTACGTTAGATTAACAACTTTAATTATATAAATGATTGTATAAAAAAAAAGAAAATCATTTAGGAAATACGAACATCAAATAAAAGTTTATGTAATTCAACACTTAACTACAATATTAGATACATGTAATTCTGTGTACATGTAATTTTTTCCACCTACATACATAAATCTTCCAAAGGTACTTATTTTGGATGCTACCAGGGTGGCACGATCGCATGATAACGTAGCAAGCAGCAGTTGTAGTAAATTGCTCCTCTCGCCATAATTCCTCAATAGCCTGCTATTAGCGTCAAGACAGTGCAAACAAACAGATACAATCAAACGTATTTTGATAAATAATTCTGACCACCCGAGTTGAGGACGATAAAGCAATTATTATATGTTATTTAGAATGTTTTTCAATAAACTATTCAAATTTAGTGATTAATGTAAAAAAATCACAAATTCGTGTAAAATTGCTGATTGTCTATGGTATTCAAAAATAATCCTTTAAAATAAGAGATACTTCTTTCTGTTTCAGGTTTTTTTAAATACACATAAACCGAAGAAAGTAATAAATACTGTTAGACTATGGATTTTCGTTGATTTAAATGTTATTCTCCCAATGTTCTCTCAAAAGAAGGAAATAAAAATCACACACATATATTTTAAACAATTTATTTTGTACATAAAATGGCATATTATGTCTTTTAAGTATATAAATTTAACTTACATAATATAATAATATCACTTTTATATTTCAAACTCCATCTACTCAATTTATTTACAGGGCATTATTAAAATATTTCTTACGCTAACACTCTACACTACATTATTTTTTGACAATTTTATACAAACGCACATTATATATACAAATTACAATGAGTACGATTTGTTAAGAAGATCAAAAGAGAATCGTAATTTGTTTTTAAAAACATCAGCTTCACGCTGTATCCCGTACACAGCAGAATAGGCAGAGGGAACCTAGTGTTAAGACACTCCGTTCCCCACTTCAAGTTCTGGAGGCATTGCGTGTTTAGTGGCGGAACTCAACGCCGCGCTATGCCCCGACACCAGAGCGAAGAAATGAAAATATAAAATATAAATAAATATTTCTTTTCCTCGAGTGGGGATCGAACCCACAATCAGTCGATTTTACAGTCACTCTTTGTGCCCCTGCGCCACGACTGGCCTCAACGACTGGTTTTTAAAAACAATAATACTTTTATGATTTATAGGCCAACCGCCAACGTAAGTTTCATTAAAATTTATTTCACGTCACAATCTTGTAATTTATTTTTTTTAATCTATGTATAAATATATATTACTGGCCAACAATAGGTAACTGGTAAAGGAAGACTACTGAGATATTATGGTAACAACTTATTAATTTTAATAATATTTAATAGATATTTATATATTTGTCGTTAATATTATTTTAAATAATTTATTTAATATGTATTATAATAATTATCGTTATATTTATTTATGTATTAATAATAATGGAAGACAATACGATTTTGCTGTATAAGGCACGTAGAATTCTATAACTTTAATCTCTTAGAAGTTAAAAATTAATCGGCGCATTTATTAAATAATTTATGCTATACAAGATATAATCATTATAGTTTAATTGTCACATAAAATTGAATTTAAACTCACTCACACATTTATAATATTTCCATTAAATAAATCAGATATTTATATGTCAAATTCAAAATTATTAAGGTTGTACTTAATTAAGTTATTTATTGATATAGCAACAATCTATGGATATTGTTTAAATATTTTAAATATTATTTTCAATATAGGTATGCGCAGCTTTTACTTACATTTTAGCAAAATAATATTATATTTATATATTTTTTACATAGAAAGTAAGCATTAAGAATTTGTCGATTATATTTTTAGCAAAACGATATAATGTTACATATTAAGAGTGCACTAGGTGCTTCATTGAAAATATAAAAAAATATTTATTTCTGTTAATATTAATGGACTTATGCCCCTTTTCATGAAATACTGTCTTAGATGTCTTTCGAAAATTTACAACCGTATATATACATTAAATTATGTTATGCGGAAGACTAAAACTAAATAATATACTAAATAATGCCCTAATGTTAATTTAACACAGACCAAGTACTGACCAAACAAAATAAACATTAGGTAATATGTACAAGTTAGGAACTTTTATAATCTATCACTCTGTTATATTATTAAAACTTTAAATTATATTGGACTTGTCATTTATAGTTAACAACTAAATATGGAAAATATAAGCCACTTACATATTTAATATTTGTTAAGAATAAGTTTTAAAAGTTTATTTTTAAACTACCACTCTAATTTATATTTAGTTCAACTACACGCAAATATCACAGATTTTTTTTAACATATAATCCAACTGTTGGTCTAGAGCTTTATTTTTTCAACATGTTTGAAAGATTATTTTGAATCGATTTTAGTGCACAGTATTTTTTCAGTCTAATTACATGTGGAATCGAATTTTACGAACTCTAATGTCACCATGGTCGCCAAGGCTTTTCTTCTGGTGGTTTCCTTGTAACTAAGGCAAGAGGGGCAGGTTCCTCAGTTGGTGGAGGAGGTGTTTCCCACCCAGAACTGGCTGGAGAGAAACATCGAGGTTCTGATGAAGTCGATGAAATATCTCTAGGCGATAGTGGGACTAAATTTGGTATAGAACCCAGAGTACTTGCATTCACTCCGGCTGGTAGTACCAGAGCGATGTCGCCGTTGGATAATCTTGTTGGAACTAGACGTACTCCGGACCCGGGGCCAGCTGGAAACAATATTTAATAAACTTTTTGCTTTAAATAATAGTTTTTCTATAATTCATATAATTCAGAAATATTTCATAATTATTATGTTTTTATTATTTATAAATCCCAGTCCCAAAAAAGCCGCTCGTGACTCGTGAAACAGGAGCACAAGTGTGCGTCTGTAAGAGCGAGAGACTGTGAGTTTGATTTTCACTCGAGAAAATGAAATATTTAATATTCAGATTTTCTTCCCTATGGGAACGAGACAAAATCAAGGTGTTGAGTTCCGTCGCTCAACACGCAATGCCTCCAGAATTCGGTGAAAAACGGGGAATGCAAGTGTCTTAATGGGAATGGCCTTAACACTAGTTTCTCACGTCCTCAGGTTCCCTTTGCCCTGTTATGTGCAAGTTATAGCGTGCAGATTAAAAACAAACTAAACACCTACCCGAAATAAAAATTGTAGAGTGCTGTAGAGGTACAACAGCGTCTTCAACGTCTGAAGGAGGAGTTGGAGCTGCAAATGGTCTGGAACCAGGCGTGTTCACACATCCTTCTAAATGACGTACCAGCCGTCGTTTCAAACTTGATTCCATACCGGGAAATTTGACTACTTCTGACAAACAATGTCTATAGCCTGCTTTAAATCTATCTGGTGAGGTCCCTTCCGATCGCAGTCCCTCTAAGTGTTTCACCGTCATTTCTAATATATCCGCTTTTTCCAGCTTGGAATGGCGTGCCGGCTGCAACAATTAAATAATTTAATAATTAGAATAAGGCCAGAATTGAGGCCAGTCGTGGCGCAGCGGCACGAAGTGTGACTGTAAAACCGACTGGTTGTGGGTTCGATCCCCACTCGAGGAAATGAAATATTTACTTATTTATATTTCCATTTTCTTCGCTCTGGTGTAGAGGCAAAGCGCGGCGTTGAGTTCTGCCACTCAACACGCAATGCCTCCAGAATTCGGCAGAAAGTGGGGAACGGAGTGTCTTAACACTAGGTTCGCTCTATCTACCCTGCTGTGTGGGGGATACATCGTGAAGCTGAATTAGAATAAGCCAATCACAATCATATATATATTAATATGCTTAATAAACAACGTCTAATATAAGAGTAATATTCATTTTTAATGCACTGCATAAATACTTACGTCTTTCTTCATCGCGTCAAGGATAAGAGCCTTTAATTCATTCAAGCAGTTGTTGATGCGCGCCCGACGCCGTTTTTCCATTATAGGCTTGTTACTCTATAACAAAGAGAACAAGGTCAATATAAAATTTAATATCACGCTTTATATGTGATTCAAACAAGTTTTCTAGATGCAATTGTTGTTCATAAATAAAAATATTTTTCTCCATAAAGTACGTAATAAACTGAACTGGTTCGTTTCTAAGTGTATATACATAATATATGTATGTAGCTAATAAAATTTATTGCGTGGTTTTGCGTACTTAAAAACTGGACGATAGAAAAAAATGTTTAAAGGTAAATTGATATCATTCGTATAATATTTAAGTTCAAACTGCAAACAACACACAATTCACAAAATTTTCTATGAATCTAAAACGTAAAATAATTGATTTTCCAATATCGCACCATCATGATAAATGATCAGCATCCCGCACGCAGCAGGGCAGGCAGAGGGAACCTAGTGTTAAGACACTCCGTTCCCCACTTTCTGCCGAATTCTGGAGGCATTGCGTGTTGAGTGGCAGAACTCAACGCTGCGCTTTTCCTCTACACCAGAGCGAAGAAATGGAAATATACATTTAAGTAAATATTTCATCTCCTCGAGTGGGGATTGAACCCACAACCAGTCGATTTTACAGTCACACTTCGTGCCGTTGCGCTACGACTGGCCTTTTTTTATAATAAATGATGATGGATATGCAATATTAGTACCTAGTGGTGGTTGGTGAACGATACTATTTATAATTTACAAATAATACAATTGATTTCGTATATTAATAGAAAATACAAAGTAGTCAATGAGAAAAACGCGTGACAAAAGTACGCGTGAATCCACGATAACAAGCGCGTGCGCCGTTCAAGGTGAAGGCCGAGATTGGCGCGACGTCGGACGTGACGCCGTGTCACGCGCTACACGTGATTAATGCCAAAGCGTGTACTACAACCTGATTTCTCATTGTAGTTGTAGAATCGTGAAATTATTAGCATTTTATATTCTAAATGTATATACGATGATGACTTTTTTTCTTTCGTGCTAGATGAGCATCCCTAATAAAAGGTTAATCTAGACTTGTTTTAGATAAATAATAATAAATAACAAAGAAAAAGCATCTATTTAAATATATATATATATATATATATATATATATATATATATATATATATATATATATATATATATATATATATATATATATC